>UZAN01045088.1:11181-31384 GCA_900618425.1 Echinostoma caproni
ATCCGATTTGTTTCAAAGGCGAACATCTTACCAACTGGGTGCGATTATCTGTAGTTAGAAACCTTGCCTGCACGTGAATGTCGAAGGTTAAATGATCGTACCACATTCTTTCATTTCCATCCGCGCAGACAGACCTGGTTTACATCATCTTCAATAACCGTTGATGTTGTTCACACATTCCACCTTTCATTAAAGTGATTCGAAGAGTCAGTATAATTCTAGATTCTAGGTAGTTCTATTTCTCCTTCTTCGATTTGCTGCCGCATTTGCCAAATCAACCGGCACGGGTGACTGACCGTAGTCAAGGGCGAGCAATTGATAGAAAATATCGGAATAAATATGCACGAGATAGCCGGTTGTTAGCAAGCAAGTGTGGTGTCACGCGTGATGTGACTGACATTGTGTGTTTGCCTGGTAAGGTTAACAACAGTGGTGTCATAGTTCGACGGAACAATTAGTGAACGAATGGGTTTGGAGCTACGAAGGTGTTAAGTGGGGATGCTGAATTTTAACCGAACAATGCAAACCTTTGATTGGGTAGTTAATTTCATGAAATATTCCGAGATAGTCGGTGAGACTGATTTTTCTTCATTATTATGCATGCTGGCAAAACGATTACGGATTATTCATTTACATTTTTGCTATAGTGTGTGCTGGTCCCTCGACCAGGAAACTTTACACATGGGTGGATCGAGCAAACAATCAAACAGCCTGGGAGCAGCGTAGACCTTTCATCGTGTGAGAAAGTAGGTGATTGTACTATATGTACTCACAAAATCTACTGACTGCCATAGTCTGATATGAGTATGGATACAAAGATCAACGATCCTTCCCCGAATTGTCGGAAAAAAGCATGTCGAATTCGGAACTTCAACTGGAGATTAAAGATTAACAATAGTAATAAACATATATATGACCTTGATGGAGGATTTGATTCAATTAAGCAAAGAATTTCTTCGTGCCGAAAACAGATGTAGCTTGAACTGAAAAGCTGCTCGGACATGGTCGGGTCCCATCGGCAGTGAGAATCCACCGACTGAACTGACGAACGAACTCGGTAGAACGCTTGCATACTATCCACTCGGCCACCGGCCAGCTGATCCAACCGTTTTTCATTTTACCTATACTCGATATAGCACAAACTACCTTGACAAACTTGTTACGGGCATCATACTTCGAGCATTTTTGCCCGAACCTCCATGTGTATAGCACGGTTGGAAGTATTCTAAACCTAAATACTTATCCTCTGAGAGATTTGGTAAATCACCCCCGAAATTTACGCATGGTCTGCGGGTTGTAATCATACGATTTGCTTGTACTATTTTGCCGATCCATTTTTCTCTGGAGGTTTAGGACTGGGAAACTGCCTAACAAATGGTAATATAAATTCTCCTTTTGTAACTAATAGCAATCAGTAGTGCATTTCCAAAACAAGCTGTACAAATATTGTGAGCACTTCTGAGTTTACTGATGTTAGGTCTATACACCCTTTCAGATAATTCACCGAAATGTTGTTTATATTTGTATGAACACGTTTGAACTGGAAATCTTGGCGGCAGTGCATTAGAAACTCTGCTCTATAACCACACAGCCAAGGGTGTCACTCCCGGTAGATAGGGGGTGTGGGTGGGTGGCTTGGTGATGATCTTAAACCGCAATAATCTGCGAGCGGATCGGATGTGATAAGCCTTTGTTCATCTGCACACGTTTGTTTCAAGTTGCATACGGGATTAGCCAAACATCCAGACGTTACGGACTGCCTAATGCTTTTGTTCTTCTAAGACACTTGTCCAGCGGGTTATATACGATTCACATCCTATCCCCACTGTTTAAGACGTTTTCTAAAGGCTTCCACTACTCTGATAAGTGTGCAAGTCATTGTTAACCATGCCTTGTTCTCATTTATTCCCGTGTGATTCTCAATTGTCCAGCATAAGAAGTCCACCGACAGTAACAAGGAGCAATTAAGAGATCTGAACAAAGGATTTCGGGACAAAATCGATTTGGCCTCCGATCTGGTCAATCGTATTTGTGGACGGTATGCGGTGTTCGAAGTCGAGCGATCGAAATGGCAAGCACGTGAGCAGGAACTGGAGCAATCCAAGCGCCAAACGGAGGACCAAATGAGAGAAGAGAATGAATCACTTGGTAACTGGAATCGACGTGTGAATTCCCTGTTCCGGTTTCTTGGTTTCACCTCAGTCCTATTCTGTACAACTACCACTCCTACAGCTTTTAGTAGTTATAGTTGGTTTTTCTCAGGCAACGGTCCTGAGTCGAAGGATGGCTCTTTTAACGAGTAAAACAGGACTGTAGTGAATAGAAAAGCTGAATATTTCTGGTTCCTTCATCTCATGTGTTGAAGTCTGATAGAATGAACGACCCATCGATGAATAGTTTTACGTACGTTAACTAGTGCGCTAGGTGACGTTATTCACCTTCAAACCAGTGGATTTACCAATAGACAGATGTTCACCAAATGATTTGCCACGTGCATTGTTTCACTACGGTTAGTTACGTTCAATATGAGCTTGTAATACGCTCTCGCAGCGCAGTGGAGTGAACGGATATGCGCGAAAGGATGTCCCTCGGCTCGTATTCTCAGAGCGGGAGACGATACGAGGCTTTGCGGGCGACGAACGACGGCGGGGAAAGGCGGTAGGGATGCGGAGAACGGGTTGGTGAGGAAACACTGGCAGACGGGTCTTCCGTGGGTCGGGGTTGAAGTTAAACCTGTGAGGTAAAGCAAACAAAACGCCATGAAGCGAAAAGGTCCAGTGAAATACAAGCACTCACGATAAAATATTACTGGCGCCGTTTCCAAGCCTTACAAGTTCAATTGATCTGGTTTTCTTAGGTATCATTCAGAGACCACTGGATCGGGCTGTTAAATTCATTCGTAATGCAGAATGCTTGGGCCAGAGTGTGCAGAAGGATACTCGATGCTGTGAGACGTGAACTTAACCTGGTGGGCTGGAAGTGTTGACAGAAACGTGGTTATCCATGCATGAGATTGCACAACCAGCTTAAAGCGAATGAAAAGCAAACCAGCATGTATCCAAGGGTTCGAAGGTATATGAATACGACTCACTCTAAAATGGAGCCAGGGTGATATCAAGGGTCCCATCATAATCCGCGTTACATGTAATAGGCCTACTGACAGATAGCTGATTTTTGGTCAATTATCCATCTGTAGCGCGCCTCTCGATTCAATCACAGGGGAAGTTGTTATTGAAACCTTGGAATTGTATGCCAGACATGATTACAATCGCTTCGAAATCACTTCTCTATCCTTGGTCAGATTAACTACGACTAAGATGCAAAGCCTACTAACGGCGTGACTTCAGTTTATTCACCTCAACGTGACTTTATGCTTGTGCTCCGCAGCTGTCAACATCATATAAATTTAGGATTTTGGAACGCAGGTAATTGAAAAGAGGATACACACTGTTCACTTCTAGCAGTATTCACTAGCAAACTATTTGTTTTCAGCGCTATTCACCATATTGTTTCCTTGTCATGTCCTGATTAGGAATAGTTGTACAGTATTGGAATAAAAAAACAATCATTGTTTTCATCGACGTAAAGAAATTCTCCTACACCTATCTCTCTTTTCGAATAACCGCAACAAATGGGTGCTTTTTAGTCCTTACTTATTCCGATTTCTCATTTCAGCTCGGGAACTTAGTTCTCTCGAGGAATTTCGCGCCAATCGGGAGACTCTGCTTCAACGATATACTGAGCTGGTTACAAAATGGGAAGAGATGAAGAATGATCAGGTGGAAGCGCTGAAAAGTCTCTCGGTGCGCGATGCAGCTTACCGTGCCCGGCTAAAGAAAGCTACACAACGTAAACTGGATAAGGTAGGACTGGTACCCATTTGATGTAGATTTTTTCGCGAGGTTTTAAATCTGTTCTTGGTTGAAATGCACTGTGTAGTACATTATTCCTCTATAGAGCGACAATCGTCGTGACCGGTGGAACTTGTTAATTCTGCTAGGGTGCTTGCTCCTAGGAAGAACGTTCAGAAGATAGTGATACAACACATGGTTATGTTTTACTCCGCTTATATCCGTGGCCTACTATTATGTTTTGCAGCACTATATCATAGGTGAACACCACAACTGCAAAGAACACAAGATACAGCACAGTAACATTAGTAGCACACGGGAAGACGAGAACAGCGACTAGCACAAAGTCCGTGAACGAATGATAGTTCTAGGAGCGGAATCCACCTAAGCACAGGACGCACAGTCAACTGTCGATCTCTCAGGTCCCCCAAATCACGAGAGAGAAGGCACGGCTTCAGCAGCACGGGCTTTTAATGGCGTCGAACATAAGTCACAAGTCAATTTACAACTTTTACTCTGATGTTTATGTGGGACTGAAAATAACATTGATCAATGCAAGACAACGAATGCACCAATGAAATACGCAGTGAGCAAAGTTCAAACGCTTATAGGACACGGATCAAACGCACGGAGAGAGTGAAAATTGCCGTGCGCCGCAGTATTGTTGAATAATCTCCGCGAGATTCGTGTGGATCCGAGATGACCCCAATTAGGGTGGAATGCTTTGCAAATTTGTTTGATTTTGATCACAGAATTAGCAAGCATGGAGCCGGGCTTGTTTTAGGACGAATAGCAATGATATTCGTCCCGGCATGCATCATCCGAAAAATGAAGACCAGTTGACAGCACGCGTCATCTTTCCAAATGTCTCCCTTGAGATTATTATTGTTTTTTAAAGTATCGAAACGGACACAGAACAAATCATTCATCAGCAATTAATATCATCAGAGCAGAGTCCGTTGTTAATGGTTTTCCGCTCTTTTGTCAATCGCATAGATCTACCTTATTTTTGTCTTCGATTTCGGGTGCAAATTCCGTGCACGATGCAAGAAAAATTTTCCGTTCTCAGGCAGCTTTTCTTCACCATTTTGCGAGAGGCAAGCAAAATGTGTATCTATATATAAGAGAAAGAAAGTGATCTAGCAACATCCCTTGTAACTTAAATAGCCGGAATATGCATACACTTCGAAATAGTTATTTCGACCAAGTTTTCGATTATTCAGTCGCGTTGCGTGACAGCAATATCTCCTGTTCTTCAATGTTTCATATCTATTT
The DNA here is from genome assembly GCA_900618425.1 of Echinostoma caproni. Classification (NCBI taxonomy): domain Eukaryota; kingdom Metazoa; phylum Platyhelminthes; class Trematoda; order Plagiorchiida; family Echinostomatidae; genus Echinostoma; species Echinostoma caproni. The sequence goes on from UZAN01045088.1 coordinate 16,308, forward strand.
GTCCCTGTATCTCTACTTAGCCAGCGAGTAACGGGATTGGCGATTACACCTCAATGAAGCAAACTCGTTGGTTTACAAACCTTATTATTTTCATGAGAATCATACATTATGGTTAAATAGTGACTAAGAAAAGTTAAAGCTAGACAGTTGGAAATGTTTGTATTCGTTTTGCGGAAAACATCAATAAATAGATCCAAAGAGAACAACCGAGAGGGAGAGATAAGGATGCGCATGTGTTGTACCGGCCAAAATCAACACTAAATCAAGAAATCGGTCAATGGGAATACAATACAATACAACCTTTTTGACTGTAGTTGTGTCTGATTCTTTTTATCTCTATAATCCATTTATCTTCGTGATTGTCTAATGGAAGACGCTGTTACACAATACTGGGAACTTTGTTCGATGGCGCGTCTTTTAATTCAGGAGTTAGCTCTTTATTCTGTTTTCAACCAAGTATGTCACAGATGTAAGAATGTACTGCGGTGGACACGAATATCAGAGCAACGCATATGTGTATGGGTGTAACATAAATGAACCTCTATGGCTAACCAAAGCTACAGGAACCAAACATGCGTGAAGAATGTTTATCCACGATACAACGTGACGATGATAGCGCAGGTATGCACACCAGCGGATTCGGCTTTCGATCGTTGCTCATCTCGCACTTATCTAGGTATCTTTAGTTTTATGGACACAGCTGGAAAAGACGAACACAGCAAATCAGTAAATCAGATTTCCTTCATGACTACCGCTGTCCAGTGGTCGTATTGGTCGACGGACAGTTATTGAAGTTCCATTCCTTTGGATTTTTTAGTCGGTGACCATTTGGTGACTTTTGTTCCAAGCTGTAAGGCCGGTAGCAAAATTTGAACCGTTGTTCAATAGTTGAATGAGTTAATCATTGACAGTTTTAGCGAGTTGACGCTTTCTGAGCATACAAAATCAGAGAGAATGTTTAATTATTAATACCTAATGAACCCGTTTCTTTAAGTTGCTACTTTAATTCATATTGTGCATTTGCGGAAATGCGTATTTATCAAGGTTCTATCAAGGTTGAACATATGCTAGCAATACATACATACATAGTTTATTTTGCGTTTACTTCAGGTGAGTCTGATATCGGAGGTGAGAAGAAATAGTGACCGAATTAGTATCCAGTTATAACAAAATGGAGGACATATTGAAAAACAGCGTGGATAATCAAAAAGAAAAATAATGTTGGATGTGGGCCCAGTATCCAGGTGTACAGCTAGGATAGCAAGACAACACAATAAGTGCTATATAAGTTCACATAAACCCTGTATGTGTTAGGCGATAGCTAGACAGAATAGCTGCAATAGTTTTCGAATAAATTTAATTAAGAGATGGGTTGTTCAAAAACTCTGGCGTAACTGCAGAATGTGGGATGAGACTGTGAGGGGTGAATTGTGTGTGTGTGTGTGTGTGTGTGTGTGTGTGTGTGTGTGTGTGTGTGTGTGTGTGTGTGAATAAAGTGTGTGCATGTGTGTGTTTCTGTGTGTGCGTGTGAAGGGTTAGTGAATCCAACCGTGCGGAATCACTCAGCGTCCGGTGCGCATTTAAGGTAGACACAATCGGTACATTGGTAACTGCTAAGGTAGTTATAATCGCAGGAGAGCCCCACCTTCGGTACCGAACGACCTTCGTTGTTCTAGGATGCAAGCGGTTCGTACAGGTGTAGTTTCGGTATGAATAAGCAATAGGAAATTCCACAGAAAGCTGATCATTGGGCTGTTCTATGCACAAGACTGATCTATGTGCCCATTGATTAGTTTATTAACTGAGATGAAGATTGGTCTAGCTGAAGATTTTTGATCATCATCAGCTTTACAGTCATTCACTACGTGTGTGGAACAGCAACAGTCCCGTTTCCAAATCAGATAACAACAGTATAACTGCTGCTAATTGGATATCATCTACGTGATTAACCGTTTTAAAACTCTCTCTTGTCTTTTCTCCAGCTTTATAGCTCAATATCATTGTTCGTGTTTCATTTCTGCTTGATCATTAGGTGGCAATGGAGTTTCGCCAGCAGTCGTACGAGCTTACGGAACCAACATTCAAACGAATGCTGGGTGAGAGTGTATCGATCAAGGTTCAGTTGGCGAAACTGTCCACAGCTGTCACACAAATATCCGAAGATAATATCGCAAAAACAAAGGAATACCAAAAGCTATGTGAAGAGTTGTCACAACTGGAAGAGGAACAGGAATTGGTGGCAGTTCGGAGTTCGGCTGCTATGAAGGCATGTTTATGTTTGTGTATCTGTGCGTGAATGTGAGTTGCTCGTTTACAATAAGAACTGTAATTCATTAAAAGGTATACTTCAATATTGGTCGTTGACCATGTAACTCAGGGGTAAGAGTTTCGTCTCCCAACCTAGAAGCCTAGTGGTTTGAGTGGTTGTAACCTGCAGTCAGTTGCGATGTTTTCGGTCCATGCTTATGGCCTTTTAATTGATCGATTGGTTGGCCAGTACCGCCTATTCCCACACACGAACGCACTCACTTCATGCATACTTACTCCATTACAACATCAAACGGCTCTAGTCAATCAGATGTTAGTATTCAACTGTCCGCGCTGATTGATTCGTTGAGTGTTTGACCGCCTACTTGATCGAATTCGGGTATCGTGTAACACTTGAACTAGTTGTTGGCCTACCTGCGTGCTTTTTTACGTGTTTTCCCTTCTGTCTGCCCCCCCCCCCGGAGTACTGACAGGCTGCCTGTTTGCTTTTTGCCAGTAAACGTACTGCCAAAATAGATGCGTGGTAATTTACCCTATTCAAGTGGGACACAACAAACACACTGTGAACTACTGATGAATCTTCACAAGGACGAAACTGATGTCCGATGCTCTTTGTTAGCTTTCACACACACACACACACACACACACACACACACTACCGGAATACCAAAATGTGAGATTGGATAAACAAACTAACAAGGAAAGGCACACCCAAACCAGAACTATATTAAATACATAAATTAAACTATCTAGTAAACACAGCACATCGGAATGGAGAACGAAAATAGTCCAGTCCCACAAGTCAAGTCAAGAGTGCACTTTATTCATCCAATGTGGACAGAATTTTCAGTGAAAAGAGTGTTATCGCTTTTACTTTGGCATTGCATGCTATTAATAATTAGCTTTTAGATATGACAAATGGTTACTGAGATGATAATGAATCGGACACCGAGAACACGTAAAAAAATAAGGAAAATGTCAACGTGGAAATTTACATGAGACTGTGTATAATTTCGTTTGATATTCGCTCCCTAGAAACCAACAAACGTGAAAGGTAAGGTACAACGGAGTTGTGAAAAGCAGTGGTACGAGTATATAAAGATTTAAATTTATTAGGGGTTACAGAAGTTGAAATGGAGCTAGATAGAGCTGTGTGTAAGGGATGTGACGCATCGGACAAGATGGAGTCACACAGACGGTCACACGCAGTCAAGTGTTGGTTGACAATGGAATCAAGCAGCTCCTTACAAGATGCAGCTCCATGTCTGGAGATGCATCTCAGTGAGCGTCTAATTAATATGAAATCCTTAGATAATAGACCGGAAAAGATAACGGGAAAGCATTAGGTCCAATGGCATAACACGCATGAGAAAATAAATTTGGAGATGATGTACAATGGTACCCTCAGATGCCGAAGGCGTGAAATATAAAAGGTCAACTTTCTGACTTTCAGAAATGTTTGTTCTACGTGATAGGACCATTTGAGATCAGAAGACACGAAACATCCCAGATATTTAACGTGTTGTGACCTTTCAACTTTTAAGTTATTGATCACGATATTGGGAACAGTTGATCCAGAAATAGTTGGTGGCCTACGATCAATGGGAAACAAGATTTCAATGCATTTATTGGGGTTTAAAGAAAGGTTAACACCATTCGACCATTCAGAAATAGAATTTATGGCTGATTGAAGGGTGTTAGTTGAAGGGTTGTTGTTGTGAGATGCACCACCAACTACTGTGTCATCGGTATATTTAAAAGTGGAAACACTTGGGGTGATTGGCAAATTTTGGATATCAGAGGAGAACAGAAAAGGGGATAAAACTGCACCCAGTATTACACCCTGGTTTACGGTAACATTAGAAGACCGAATATTATTGAATGGGCGTCAGTCGGTAGAATAGTCGTTGATCCAATTCAAAAGATGTGGCGGGAGATTATTTTTTGCCAAAATAGTGTCAATAGGATGTTTCTGTCGACAGAGTTAAACGCGTTTGTGTAGTCCAAGAAACAAACGTGAGCAATTTGTGTTTTTGGTCTATAGTGGATAAAATAGAATGTATAAGACAAGCAACTGCATCTAAAGTAGAGCGGCGCTTACGATAAGCAAACTGACTGGAATCACGAAAATCAAGATCAGAGGATAAGTAATAATACGCTCAAAAGTTTTAAATAATATTGAAGATGAGGCCATAGGCCGAAACTTACCCTTTTCTTTCTTACTGGAGTGCTGCGCACATCACGCCATATGTTAACTAGTCTTCCTTCTGACAGACATATTAAAGATAAATGAAACGATTTGTGCGAGGTGGTTTGCACATGTTTTAAGGACTACTGGGGATAACCCATCAGGACCAGCGGATTTATCTCCATTGACAGCATTTAACTCCTTTAAAACTTGCTCTATTGTGACAGACACAGGAAGGTGGAAATCAAGTGACGTGCTTGGACTCCGTAAAGCTTGCACAACGTTTTTCACTGAATCAGATGATATGTTGAGCTCATTTATATCACATGAGACTGTAGTTCGTAAAGTTGAACGACCACAGAGCAACTTCACTTCGTTCCAAAGCTGACGGCAGGATTTGTCTCCTAGCACGGTGTCAACATACAGTTGATTTAGATGGGCTATCTCGCTTATGATATGAATGATAACGGATTTGACCGTCAGTTTGTCTCTTGAGCAACACGCCCTTTCTTTCAGCCCACGTAATCATTTCAGTTTATCGGAGATGAAGCGGTTGGGCTGTGGTGAATCCTTTGAGGGCAGCACACATCATAACAATACTTGAGATAGTTGGTAAGGTTCTCACAGAAGACTGAAATACCAGGATCGAAGAGTTGTTGTAAGTCCGTACCGCAAATCATGAATTTTAACTCCATCAAATTGGTCACAGGATTTTGTCGTAGACGTATCTTACGTGCATCGTACTTCATCAGGATTTGTTACTTGCATTTACCATATATTAAAAGTAAAATTTTAATCATATAGTGATCTGAATTACATACTGGTGCACGTTTGAAGGCACGAAAAAAGGTGGTTCGTGAACGAAAAAGTGGTCGAAGGAGGCATCACTTCGAGTGGAAAAAGTAACAATGTTCTGAAGGGACATGAGCGTGTAAAAACTCACATCAGATGTGTTGAAATCGCCAGCAACGACGAATACAGATGTGACAGGTTTCTCTAACATGATTGGATAGAATACATCCAGGAAGGTAGACACTCACTAGGAGTACAGTCAGGAGTGATGTATAGGTTTGAAAGGTGATCGAAGAGTGACGCAGGAGAAAGCGTGGTTTACATTCTACAGAAATACAAGAAGTGTTTTGTGTGCAGTGAGTAAATATGCATTTGGTGGAGTTACACCACGACCGGCGCACATAAGTGATGACGCCTCCACCTTTAGTTTTCCTTCCTGGAGGTCTGTCTGCTCGAAATAATTGGAAGCCTTCGAGCTGAACCAATTCGTCCTAGACGGATTCTTGTAACCGAGATTCTTGGAAAAGTAGCACACAACTTTTGGAGTACTCACCGTAGTGAATCAGATTTCCGATAGCTTAGAAAGAATTGAGCAGACATTCGACAACAAAATGATCGGAAAACCAATGCTCTTCAGGTTTCGGTGCTCACGTGCAACTTTTCAGCCAACGCGATGTCATGTGAATTTTTGGTGATGCTTTCGACCTTATTTCTCACAAAACGAGAAAAAGCACGTGAGGACGGTTCGTTGATATAATCTACGGATACTCGTAGGGAAATTAAACTTAGCGCCTTGTAGATTATGATTGAGGTCATCGTAATTGATACAAAAGTATATCCAGAGGTTGTGTGTGATGAAGAAACCAAAGCTCCAGTGATAACAAAAAATTACTCGGTCAATTTAAAAGGCCCCACCGACACATAAATCGCCCGTCGATTTCCCCTCTGATAACACCGTTGACATGCTCCAAATTCCCANTCGCGATGCTGATGCACGGTATTCTTATGAGCATGTACACCTGGATACAAAATACGGAGCGGTAATCATAAGCCCGTTCACCACTCAGGAAAGGGAAATGAGAGCGGTTCAATCAACTAATGATAATTTGAAGAATAGATCCAACCGTATTGATCAATTGACAAACGTAAACATGACAGGCAAACCAGTTCCGTCTCACTGTACACCAGTTCATCTTCCGTTGCGGTTGCATACATAGGCAGAACAAACCGTCAGTTGTAACAATGGATGGCCGAACATATTCCAAAGTTTTGTATTGAGCTTCAGAAATGTAACCATGTAATAACAATCTGAAGCTTTCGGGTAATCTGTATCATTCTCATTCTCATTGGTACGAACAAAAAATGTTCCAAAGTGTTTGGTGAAATCGGTGACGCAACCGATAAATGATGGCCAAGTGATTACAATGAATCCAGGATCAATCAGGATCAATCCAGGATCAATCCAGGATCATCCGTTGCAAAACATTTAATGGCAACAAGATACACAGCTGACCCTAATTCGTCTTTAAAATCACTGTTACGTAATCGCAATGCTAAACTTTTGGCGATTAGTGAAGCATTGCTCATTCGCTTACATCACCCGACCTTGTGCGCACAGAAGTTTTTTGATACAAGCAATCCATTTACTTTGAAGTTGACCTTTTACTTCTAAATTTATTAATCTGTGTCTGCTTGTACTCGTTCGTTCACCATAATTGATTAATCCCATGTGCTGTATATATGTCTGTTTGTTTTAAGTCGGCGACTGAGAAGATTAAACGAAATGTTAACATTCCGTGACACTTGTCTTCTTTCTGTTTTGATGAAATGGACAAAGGGAACTCAATGCTTCCAATCCTCAGTTAATGAAATCAGTAAATATCAATTATCCCACACCACTTCTCACAAGGAACTGTGAATTAAATACGAGTTATCAGTCCAGCCCTGTAGGTTCGTTGGCGAATCAGTCCGTGACCTGTATGGAAGTCCTGACTTGGTGGGAGGCTTTCGATTGGAATTAACAGAATTGTCATCTGTGTCTCCCTCCATTGCAGTTGGGCTAAATGAAATGGCTGACTATCACCGAAGACGACAGCAGAACAAACATGAACTGGAAATTTGGTTTAGCTGTAGCATGAGCTGTTTGGCACAGCGGTTACACACAGGCCTTCCGTACAATGGGTCCGGAGTTCAAATCCCGGACGGGACGATGGATATGCACTACTGATAAGCTCTGATACGAACGAAACTTGAGTCTAATGCTTTCGAGTTTATGGTTGAATCGATGAACTGAGGATTGTGCGTGTACGTGATGTCCGAAGGATAGCCAGTTCAAATCAATAAATATCAATTATCCCACACAATTACTCACAAGTAACTGTGAATCAAATGCGACAAATTAAAAGTAGTTATAAACCTAATTGATTTAAAGCGTTTTTATTTCTACCCAACCCCCTGAATTTCATAGTAATCGACTAAACCGGGATTCTGTTCCTTCAACTTTGATCTTGTTTTACCTTTTATAGGTTTTTTGTTCTCTTTACTCCCTTTTACGGAATACGTAATGTTCCAATGTTTAGGAAGGAGGAAGCGCCAATCAAGTGGCTGCCGTACAACACATAGCAAAACGGCGGACGTTAGGCGTCCGTCGGTGGACTTGCATTCACGTGATGAATAGAAGAATCAATAGACCCCAGTGGACTGGTGACCTATACGCTGTGATTGAGGGAATCGTGACGCTGATAGAATAAAGGTGGTGTTGAGCCGAACGCGGTGAAGTTGGTACTATTTAGACTATATTTTCACACAATAACACATTATTGTTATACGAACTTCTGTATCCCTGTCCAAGAGTATGACAAAAATAACTAATCACAGTATCAAAATGCGGTCAGTTGTGAAGTTCAAATCGTCGAAATACTTTGCTGATCTGCTTCAATTTCAAGGTACTATTCTGACTGAAGGTAGTTATTCGAGTGAAACTTATTGTGAAACATCACATTTTCCGAAAAAAATGTATCACAGAAATCGCAGTTAAAGCAACTCGTGTTAGTGCGATTTGTGAGCCAACGCCAAACACCCCACCAAAAAACAAACTCGTAACTCGATCACTTTACAAGCACTGGAGACAAGGATGCACAGGTTTTAGTTCTGGGACGTCTTATCAACCACTGATCCAATTCATGTGTTTCCTTTATTCAACCAAAACCAAATTCGTGTTCGAGGATTTTGGGAGCAAAGGCATCACTAGATACTGTTTACGATCTAGCCGGATGTTTCAATTTATTCATGCGACAAGTGTTCCAATTTTTCAGTTTGCCACGGAGGTTTATTCATATCAAAAGTTTCATTGCTCCCATCTATCGATTCAATGAAGCTTACTCATTTGCTGGCAATTCACAAAGCCCAATTGGAGGAACTGATACACAGTCGCAACGGATATTTAGATGCAAAAAATGCTCTGGACGGCGATTGTGAGCGACTACGCGAGGAAATTTATCAGCTGGACAAATCAATTGCTGTGAGTTTTGCGGTTGAGTTTTCGCTTCACATATTGATTATCCTTTGAATCGATAGGAACCCGAACGCAATCAAATCACTGCATCATCTGAAACGCTTTGAAAAAGTATTTTTACAATATTGGCAATCCAGTGGTGTGCAAACTATGGGTTATTGAGGGGGGGGGGCTTAACTAAAAGATAAATCGAGGCAGCTTTATGAAACCCAAAGTAACGCATGTTCGGTTAATCGGTTACTACAACAAAATGTGAATAATCCGGTACTTGAGCGTTTATTCTGATTCTGATTTTCATATAGTGGTGGATTCTTCTTGGGCCCTGTTTGTCTTCTCGTGCGCAATGGATTGTGCAAGTTGAGCATGGATTACAGAACAAAAAGGAATTATGCTTTTGAGGAAAGGTGAACTGCGCACCTTTGTTATTAATTGTTTTAAGGAGCTCTCATTAGAACTATGACAACCACAAGTGCTTTTACAACAACAGGAAACCAACGTCATTTTATGTTTCTTACATCTCGGTGAGGGAACTGAACAAGAGATACCGAAAGACTAAGCTCTCTAATTTTTCGTTAATGAGCTATGCATGCGAAACTTTCTGATCATCGCACACCTTTTGTATCAACTTATCGATAAAAGGTCTTTTGGATGCTGATCAACAAGAAATTAACTCACAGACACTCATAGAGAGAAGAATGAAATCCGTCTTAATCTTGAAGCATGTATTCTTTATGACCCTCGGAAAACAAATTCTTTTTTCTTTCTTATAATGCAAGTAACCTTCGCTGGTCCTTACATACCCAAAGTATTGCTGGCAAGTTGAAAAGGCTCTCTTTTCAGATCAGAAGACTGCGCCAATTCCGTTCCGACTCGTCGGTGATAAACACTTTCGTTCAATAATGTGTTCTCCCTATACTCCTTTATTGCTCTCCTGTAATTTTTCCTGGTTTGTTGAAGGCTGATTTCAAGTTTATGATGCGTGGCCTCTCAATGATCAGCCGTGTCTCCCAAGTTCTATTATCTGTTCTGATTGGCAATGTGTAATGCCCATATTGATTCATGCTTAAAGTTTGCTGACAATATCCTATCTGATTGCACCCATCCAGTACACACTGACTTGTGTGCATGCAAATCCCACCCCTGCACCCGTTCCAAGTACAAAATTATCCCGTCTCGCATATCTGCATACAGAAACTCTTTGGTACCGTATCTTGCCCGGATACTGACCGACAAGGAAAGTGTTCGCTCTGAGCTTTCTAATGCATTTGGTAATTAACTCATACCTTTGTACGTTTTCACATCCCACGTTTCCCCCTGTTTTTACCAGAATTGTAACGGTGGTCTATTTTTTGGCTGAAAGCTTGTATATATAACCTGCTAAAGCTTGAATACAATACAATACAATACAATGTACTCCGTGTGATCAATGGCATGTCTTGTGAAGTGGTATATAAACTATTGTGTGTACACATTACAAATGCTTTGTCGAATTAATACAGTGATCAGTTTAATGAATAAATTACAGAGTTTTCAGAATGTAACAGAATGCAACAGTGTTCTGTTCGAGGTAGCAAAGTGATCCACGGATGTGTCGGAAGCCGTGGTGCAGCTGCGTCGCGTGGGTGAGAACTTTACATTACTTCGCAAAGGAGAACATGTTACTCGCGAGTAGTGTAAAATATATGCTAAAAGGTTTACGAACCCGCCTTATCAATCCCGTGTATTCCTTCGATAAAGGTAGAACTGATCTTAATCGCCACGAATAGAATCGAATAATCAATCCAAAAATATCACCTAGCAAATTAGTCAACCCACCGATCGATTGATGATAGCATGCAAACTATAAAAACAATCACACCTTTATTTAAGAATATTTGCATTAGATGCCCAATGTGGAGATAAATAATGCGAATCTATGCTGGTGAATTTACTACAAAGATGAACTAGATATTAGAATTCTGTTTGGTTGAACAACAAAAAGATAATATAGGGTATACCTTTCATCAAAACTGGTAATTTTATTTCGCATTTCTCGTTTTATTTCAGTCACGACGTCGACGGAAACAGCGTTGGCAAAATCGGTTCAGTGTTGTACGTGAGGGTCTTGAAATGAAGACCAGTGACGTTCAGCTGATGTTGCAATGTTTGCGTCAGGCTAGTAGATCCATTCAGGCCTTAATGACCAACGTGGAGTCCACGAAAGACGAGAGTATGATTGAGAAAACCACGACTGAGACAATTCATCTAATTCTAAACTGTTTTGCCCAGGCGGGAGCGGCTTCGGATGAGAATTCAAAGGAGCTGATTACACTCCAGACGCAGAAGTCAACGGTCAGCGGTCAAGGAACAGATACAAGCTCTCGCATGTGGACAGATAATGATCCACTGTCCCTGTTAGTTCATCCACCAACGGACGAGATCGGGAGCGACATCAGTGAACCGAATTCCTCGTTTGAAGAAGATTTTGAAATGGAAATATCGGCACCAGAAGAGGAGATAAATACAGCGAGTGAACTGATACAGCAAATGTCCAAGTCCGGTAGATCGGAAGGAACGCAAATTGCGGAGTTCTCTCTGAATGAGGGTTTGGAAACACAGCGGAAACAAACGGAGAGACTGGATTTGCTTTGGACTCAGATTCACAAATCTCCACTGGATGCGTACACACCGAGTTCTCGATCGTGGAGTGAAATACTTAGTGAGTTATTTGTTCATCATTCTTATGCAGTTCCCTAATAGTTTTCAGTGTAAGATTTCCGAACAGAAAATCATTGGACTGATTTTCACTTGGACCGTTTTGATTAATAACTAAATCTATCTACTTCGTTCTTTATAGATTATAGTAAAAGAGATTAATTGTATGACTTAAGATACCAAAATCCAACGACTAGGTAAAAGGGATAGTCATGAGGGCAAATGGGCATAGGAATCGATCAGCGACCAAGATAAGGAATATGACAGGGGCTTGGATCTGTTCTTCAAACCGATTGTGTGCATCACTGCGACCCACGTAGACATTCAATTTTCACAACCGTCTTTGAGCTATCTATTTCTTTATCATTACGTTTTTCAGTCCCTGGAAGTAAAAAAGGCTTTATCGAAATTCCTGATGCCAAAGGGCTGGGAAACAACCTTAAATGGTTTCTTTAAATTTCGCAAATTATTGGTCACGTTGTTGAAGAAGAATCCGTTTTGAGGAATGCTGCGCAGTCAGTTTACGTACCTGGTTGATTTATCTATTACCTCATTAAATACTGGTTAATTTTAATCTCCTAGCTCAGGTTTTTTAGCTCTCTTTCCTTATGTGACCAAACTGGTTGAGTTTGTTTACTCAAACAAGTGACTTGATCACGGAGTCTGGACAAAAAGCCGAGAAGCGGAGACATTCCGAAAGGAACCACCGATGGAGTTAGAGCAATACGCGACGCTAACACTCGGATACGTACATATTGAAGAGAATACTGAATCGGGGACAATACAATGGTTATGTTGGACACTGGGTACAATTGTTACAGATACACCACAAAGGGTCACCGGATGGTGTAGATATGTTCTTTTATAAATTCACTCATGATTCTCTTCTGCTTGTGTTCTCATTCACTGATGTTTGACGGTGCTGACCTGGTTTCAGTCTCAACTAAATATAGGAAACACAGAGCACCGCATTATAAACAGAGTAATGGCGTTCTATTCTCTTTCAATAGGGCAACGTCATTAACCTTAACAGGAGCTAATCCTGTTTCAGAGCAGATATTGATTGGACCGAGACCAGACAACCTCCTCCTACAGCAAAATATCACGATGCGAACTTTGTTGACCGTTTTCTATGTGGCATTTTGTAAAAAGAAAGTGTAAANAAGTGTAAATTGGTCAGGTGTGTAGAGAAAGAATGTGCCTACTTCAAAGGAAGGGGAAAGCAAATGAATCATCGATCGATTCGCTTTCAAGATCCTGACAGTTATAACAGGTCATAAACAAAAATTTCCGGTGACCCGATCGCTCTCCGCACAGGAGTTAAACGATTTGTCAATGTGTAGAATCTAGCTTGTTCTGACTGAAACCGGCCTGGTTTGACTAGTGAAATGAGCGAATGCCAAGCAACCAGTTCTTTTGCGGTATCTGTTCCAGTACGACTTGCGGTAAATTTATTAGAGATGGAACGGCTTCAGGTAGGTTTCATCGAAGTGCATCGGATTTCAATATTCAATGTTCTAGTCTTGCCACCAATAGAATAAATAGTGGCAGCAGGGTTTCACGTCACCCATTTTGTTACTGTTCCAAGCGTATTGCTACATATGTGTTTCGTCACAGTGATACCGGCTTTTGTGACTAAATAAAAAACCTTCTTGAATGAAGGTATCATTTTCTTCGTTTTCTTATCACACCTGGGCGCGCATTTAAAATCGACAGACATGACACCGGTTTTCATGTCGCAAATGCGCATGAAGCATTCTCCTCTTGATCATTCTACTTTCAGAATTCCTGGCATCGAATGTTTCATTTCGAAATTTCCAAATACCCAGCGAATCAAGGGAGAACGTGTACTTGCGAATTGGTGATTTGTTCATTGTGCCCACACCGAACAAGCATATACCAACAAAAAGCCAACTTTTGGCTGTTTCTCGCCAATCGCAAACCGGATCGGATCAGGCGTGGATTGCGTCAATAGACGAGGAAATGGCTCGCCCAACAACTGTGAAAAGGTCAGCTTCGCCAACAGCATTTTTTTATTATTCAGGTACAGGTTTTATGCGTTCGAACCCACATTTACTTTTAAGAGATAGTTTGATTTAATTTATTGTTATATGGCGAATTTCGTCGTATGCAGAGCAAATAAAGCTTGAACCGCAAAGTTAGGAAACACTGTACAGCTGTTTAGCTCTCACTGGTTCTCGTCAGCAGTGCGAATCATCAACCCAATTGGGGATCGAACGGGGAACCTCACAGGTAGAACGCAGGTAAACTACCCACATGAACACCGGGAAACTGATCAGACTGTTTTGTATTTTGTCTATATATATATATATATATATATATATATATATATATATATATATATATNCTTTTATAAGTTTGTTGTTGGCATCACACCTCACTCATCTCAGCATTAACCTCCGGGGTTTTAATGTATTTGGAATCATTTTGAAGCGGACTTTTTGATACATGAGTCACTATTATTCCTGTTAAAGTTATTGATTTTCGACTGGCCATCCTTCAGGCTTTATCTTCAGGCACTCTCGTTGTCTACAACAGCGAACTATGTATTCCAGAAGCAATAACCTACTCTGTTTCTATCACTGGTAATCAGTAGTAGTGGAAACATACATCGACTCGTTCTCATTTTGAGCTCCAAACACTTATACTGGCAATTCTGTTATCGCTGTTATAACCCGGGGGTGATCAGTATCACCGAGGATTTGGGGAGTGTGCGTAAATATGAAGTCCTGAGAACGATCTATTAAACCGTATGAAAACAAACTAACAACTAAAAGTTAAAAGGAAATTGTAAATCTGGCGAAGCAGGTTTCATTGAAGAAACGTACCTGTTAGACTCAGTTGAATGAGACTTTTAATTGGTGTTGCCACAGACCATATCTCACTTCTTTGCTGTCTCATTTGAAACTAAGTAAACATCCTTAATGAGGAAATCCCAAGATGCTTGAAGCGATGGCTCTGACTGGTCTACGAGTGGTCTAGTTAGAACCACAGTGCTGTACAAAATCTTCGTAAGACCGATCCGGGTTTCAAACCTGTTTGCAACAGTTCATTTACAGGATTGAGGAGCTCCAAACACAGAAAAAATATAACAGAGTAGATGATTGACTAGATTATTTTAGAGCTGTGCGTGACGCCAGAACCTGATAACTAGCCCGTCCTGATCAGTATGAACATACTGTTGCAAACAACTAGACAGAACCTTGTTGTTACATTAGGGAAATGCATACTTCATAATAACGCGAGTCATACAGCCCAATTAAATAATCATGCTTACAAAAATTGCTTTTTCCTTAACCAATTGTCGCTTTTTCGCTTTATATTGTGTACTGTGTATAAATTAGATTCATACAGATAAATTAGGTACAAGTGAATACAAATCGGTTCGTGCTTTGTGCTAACTCCTTCATGTTTGTGTCCCCGACAGGATGATGATCACCAATCAAGTTTGACACCGTCACATTCCATGGAAAGAACAACAGAGTTCTGGAAATAGTTTTTTATATGACCTAGACTGTGCCACTCTTTCAAGCAACCATCCAGATGACTAAGCTCCAGAATTAGAAGGGTTATGAATAAGACGCAAAACGCAAGCCACTA
>UZAN01045090.1:5906-23721 GCA_900618425.1 Echinostoma caproni
CGTAATATTAGTTCCTTCGGGTTTGCAGTTTGCAGTCCTATTTGTACACTTTTATCGTAGATTTACTGTAGTGGTGTAATACTGCGTTAAAGTGAGGCAAGTTTGTGAAATGCGATTGTGTTTGCAACAAGCACATTGTCAGCTCTCTAACGTCCGCTACTCGAATTAAATTCTGAAGTATTTTTCCTTATGTGTTGGCAGATTTTCTTTCTGATCGGCTCCAAGATTTATACCAGTCAGTGAGCATTGGAGTGCAAAAGAAGGTTCCAAGTATCTAACACCAATCTTCATGGCGTTCTTGTTTCATGAACTCTGAATAGGGATATGGGTCCCAATTGTATTTATTTGTTGCCATATGTTGCTAGTCAGATATTTATATGCAATTATAAAATTATTTCAAAGCTTTGAAATATTTTACCAGTTGTCCTTCCACCGTGTTTCAGATCTCTTTCTTTTTCGTCGCCTGTGAATTTGTTATTTGTCATTTCTTTAGAATAGCCATTATCTGAGATTTACGACTACTTGATATGCTACTGTGATTACTCATTTACTATTTGAGCATAGGTACTCGAAGTGAGCTTCTTGGGAAAGCTGATCGCTTCTGCATTTTGGATGCCTGAATTCTGTTTCGTGTAACGGAGCTTCGAGTAGCGTGAACAAACGTATATTTTAGGTCGCTTAGGCCTGAATAATCCTAGAACTGTCACCGATATAACTGAAAACAAGCGGCCTTTAAAAAACTTCATGGGAAGGATGAGAACTATCCATTCCGGGCATAAATGACTTGTTGGCTTTTAGAGAAGTAAAATGAGTTCAGATAATGCTATAAGCTTAAAACAAAACGACGGATTGACAAGAATTTCTGTGAGATTTTCAACCAACTTGTGCCGAAGCAGCTGCCGCGACAAATGCGAATCACTCCAATTTGGCAGAACGCGGATAAAATTTATTTTAATTGGTCAGGGCAAGTCAGAAACACTTGAAAATAACAACTGTTGTCACTGAAAGTGGGAAGAAGATGCACAATATAATCGACAGTCAACTGAACTGAACTGATGGTGTCGCATGCACAAACCGTAGAGGTCACTAACTTATTGTCAGGGGAGGTCGTGTGTTTGAAACCCACTGCCCCTGCATATCTGTGAGTATTTGTTTGTACCCCATCACATCCATCTGAATGGTTCATTTTCCCTGCCTGAAAATTATAAGTAAAATGAGGTATTTAATGAAGATAAATACATAGCACTTAAAAAAATAAAACTTAATCGAATAAACGTGAACTCTAGCCAACCAATCAGTATACGTCTGAGTGATTCCAACTAAAATCCTGCCCCTTACCAAAAAAGAGTAGATTGAAGTTTGTGTCACAATATTTGGAAACCCAACTATCAAGTACAGTTTACCTGCTAAACGTCCACTCATAAACAGATAATTAGTCTATTCTATTTAGTCTGGTTTTATGAATTACGCAAACTATTTGTAAATGCTTTATGAGGAATTTTTTCACGTCACAAATCATGGTACAACAATCTTTATGAAAAGGAAAGACGTTCTATGATTTGCATGTGAGCGGAAAACTGTCAGGTTTCCCAGACCATCACAGGTGAATTTTCTTGAGGAATCCAGAACCGGAGCTTTTGGTTAACCAAAGCCTGACTCGCACGGCAGTGGTGGCTGTTTGTGTTAACCGCAATCCATTGGGGGCCAGTGTCCAGTTCATCGGATCATACGCCCTTTGGACAGGGTCAAACTTCCAAGATGTCTAATACACCTCGATGCCCAATCGAGCCAATGACCACTGCCACAACCGGGAAGGTGTGCGTGATTCGTGCGCCTCCTCTTGGTTTGTTTGGAATCAGGGTTTTTGGCCAACTCCATTAAATGGACTACCAATGGTCCATCAACCCGGTTATAGCCCCGGATGTTGGCCTTTTGTTTTCTCACTTTGGTGAGAAAACACCTCCGCTACGAGAAGGCAGTGAGTAGGATTTCCTCGGCAGAGGCTATTTGAGACGCTTGATCGTATGAGCATACTTTGTGAGATGCAAGTGAAGGGTGACTAGCTGAAACCCTTGGCACTTAACCCCGACCATAGTGAGGCTTATGGAGGTTAATGCCTCATCAGAGACCCAATAAAATTTGTTAATCACGTTTTGCATGCCTGGTTACTACAATCATTTTTTGAGTCTTGCTTTGGATAATATTTGCCATATCTTTCATTTCTGTTTGTTATCTAATTAGTCTAAAAGGACTGGGGTGCTTTATTGTTCTCTACTTCACCTATACGTTGTGATACAACATCTCTGTTTTTTTATTGCATCATACAAATCGTGAGTCGTTTCAGTATCTTTTTGATGCTCGATTGTTAGCACCAACCGCGGAAAGAAAATATTGGTATCTCTGAATCAACTCATTCTGTACTGCGATTAACGATGTGTAAACACAAAGCTGCAAGGTGATCTAAAACTCTTGTGTGCAGTAATCAATTAGGAAGTGCGTTTATTACATTATACAAAGCGAACTGCAGAGCACCTAGGTCTGCGTGTTCGAAATTCATGGGACGAATCAAGCGGGCAGGAAAAAACGAAATGAGAAAAGTGAGAGATCTTTGGTATAGTGTGTGGATAAAGATTGAAGGTTTCTGTGGCCACCAGCACCTCGGTAAAGTGCAGTCATTGTATTCTAACAACAGGTTTTTCTATGCATTTGTATATACACTTTGTTCCCCCTTCCAAAAAATTAAATAAATGCATAAAGCCGCTGCTGTGGAACAGACAAAAAACAAAAATCCGTAAAAGGGAACGGACGTTGCTCACTACAAATATTTTATTCACAGATCGACGGTAACTTTATCAGTAAAGCTACGAGTAAAATAAGGGCCAAAGGATTCGATATATTGAGCAACCAAAGCAAAGTGGAGAGCAGATTGTACAAACATTTTTCAGGAACGTGCTAGCAGTAGATCATAGGGCTGCTATGTGATACAACGAAAATTCCAGGTGTCAGACCCCACTTAGAGACATTCAATAAGTTGTTTTCTGGATCAAAAGAACCGAAGACATTTACTTAATGAAGAAAAGTTATAGAAGTGCTATCTGGAAGGGCACAACAGAGTGAACAATATGATCGACATCATCTAATTTGGACGGATGGCATTTATACGCAAACGGTAGGGGATTATGTGAGTTGTGTAGAGGTATCATGCGATGTAGCAGAGTATTTTCAGACTTTCAGTAACATAGGTGAGTAGGCCATTGGATGGCCCTAAGACGATCCCTTATTTGAGATTGGTAGCTTCTGGACTGATTTCTAAAAGTCAGGGATATTTTTGGATGACAAATACGTACTAACCAATCCAGCAATAAGTTCTGCAAGCTGATCGGTGTATTCTTGCAACAAAAGGGGTGTTCATCGATCTGCACTGTGATCCTTGCTATGAGAAACAAAAACAGATCCTCCTTAGCCACTGTAGCATCCATTCAAAAACAAGATCTGGGGCGATGCGGAACAGACAGAGACTGATGAATTAGTTGAAGCCTTGGTGGCTGGTTTTTGAAGAACAGCACTGAATATGAATGAAGATTGAGTGACAAAAGGAAAACCTGTCCCGACTCGTGTTATCTAACTGATCGGGTCCGTTGCTGCCTCATTAGATAAACGAAGCCCAAACACAAATTGCATTAGTTTCAAGTGAAGCTGTTTCCTTTGAAAGATCACAGAGATAGTAAGGCTAGTAACCAAAACGTGATTTTTTGGACCTGGATAGACAAGGTTAAAGGGAAAACAGCACAGATCAACCTTTTGCACACACGAAACTGCCTAAAATGTCATTTTGACAGATTATTGCACAACCACCCGTAGATCAGAGAACGATGACCAATTTACTCTATCTGCAGCGCTGAAACGAGGACTAACTTCATCTCATAAAAAACAAAGATATAGTTTGAGAATAGATCAACAGATTCCTACCTGAAATCTGTCGCGGCAGTGCTGTTACTAATTTGAGTCGGAAACAAATCAAGTGAATAGCACATCAGCTCATAAATAACGAGAGTGGTCATTGTTAAATAAAAGTTCATATGAACTATTTTCCCTACTTAATAATATCACTAATGATAAGCTGAACTATTTATTTTATTCAGAGAGAGACTGGAAATGTACCTAGTCGTCTAACCCCATCGTTCAAATTTGGTTTCAATATCCGCATTTGTGCTCATTATCCTTGGTTTGTCCTTTACCACATCCGATTTATTCAGTCACGCAAATGTCTATCATTGTTTAAAACTAAAATGTCAGTGCAATTCGAATGATGAAAACCGCGTCAAAAATGACATTTTTGGTCGCATTTTGTCGATTATCTGTCTCAGTCGTCCTAGGATGAGCGTCTGGTTAATTCTTACTTTAATTCGGTCAAAATCTGACTCCTAATTTCTACTCCTCTGCCCAATCAACCGCTGGTGAATAGGCATTAACGGAAACAACTCTGATTAGCTGTTGGGTAAGCCTTTTTGCATGAATCACTAATGTCTGATTTCATTGGATTTGTAAGCTTGTTTCTTGTGCTCTCCAAACCTCCATCAATTTTCCACTAGGATCAGAAATTATTCAACTGGTGACCTCCAATCCATTTCCATCGTTGTCGAATGAAAGTCCCTTTGATACGGTCATCTGAGTATGGTTGACATCAACCACTAGCACTCTGAAAATAAGTGATCAAAACTTCCTACATGTTTCTTCTGATTAAGCAACCTGAGAAACAGATGACAAAGTCGAATGTCGGTTTGGACTAATTACGCTTCGAATTTCAAATTCACGTAAAATCCGCAGTTCATACAGTCAACCATAAACTCGGATATCACTATAATTTCCGCTTTTCTACTAATGCATTTAATCAGTAGTTCATTTACAACATTCTCTTTGGAGTATTAACTCGGGAACCATCACATGAATGGCATACGTAACCACCGTGCCATCCACCTCAGTCCAGCGTTCACTAGAATGGCCATGTAAAGTTTATTTAGGTTTTGTCTTCAACTGTAGTCAATTCGCTCATTCATGGCCCGATACTCACAAAGTGGGAGACAAAATTGACTGACTTGTTAAATTCGGTTGAAAGCTGCCTACTAAATCAGATTCGAACTGATTTGCCACAAGTCAGCTGGGCTGAATTTTCCATTCACATTGACGTCAAAGTTACTTAGGGGTAAAGATGCAGGACAACTGATATTGATATTCACACAATGGTCACATTTTCCATGGTTTGTGTCCAGGGTTCAAAGCGCTAACGGAACTTGCATTCTTACTACTAATAAGCTATATTGAGGACGAAAATCGAGTCTAGTACTTCCCGAGTATATAGTTGATTGCATGAAATGACGATTGTGCGTGTAGTGTAACGTGATGGATGATCAGTCTGAACTAACGTAACTTAATCTGCAAAACTAAATGGAAAAAGATAGATTGCATCAGTGATCATCGAAGTAAAAGAACATACCACTTGTTGTTGCAGTAATAACTGAATCACATCCAACGGACCACGATTGTTCTGTTGAGCTTGCATGAATGTCGTTTTTATTTCGAATTCAGCCGATTTCTTCTGCTCGGAAAGAGAGAAAAACAGGTAACACCTTTCAAACAAGGAAACCAGTTGTGGAACAAACTTGATCAGATGCCATTTTGTGTATATGAATTCGCATTGACCACAAACATTTGCGAATGATTATGTGTAACAAATTCAGTTTAACCCTGCCAACTACTTCACTTGACCCGGTAGAATTTTTACAAAGATTTTGTACTCCCGCCATTTGATTTTCAAGCCCGTCCAATACAGTTTTGCCACACGCGTCAATGTAAAAATGCAAGCACCGGACACAGTACTTTAATATTTTTGTAGTTCAATTTAATTGAGTGTAAACAGGAGATAAAGTATGTTTACGATCGCCGCTGACAAATAAATTTATCCATTGAGAAGACGACTCCATTCATTGCGGTTCAGCAACTCTCGATCATTCGGCAAGCTGTACAAATCGAGGTATTCAGTGGTAGACTGGTTCAGTGTGCTTTCATTTTTCTTCCAAATCAGGAAATCCGCAGTTGAATATCCATGAACAAAACTAGTTTGCTGTCCAAAACCGAAAATAAAACCTGGGCAGAGACTTTTCACGCTTCAAAAGCATATTTGGCTTATTTCCGTGTCCACCTTTGCAGCATACTGCGATTACCAGCGTTTTCGCATCTGTCTGACTCTGAGTTAGAGATACTGAATGGTCTGACAATTTGAATCATCATCGTCATCATCATCATTGCCATCATTTTCATCATTAACAAGAACATCAGCAGCATTATCAGCATCATTAAAGTCACGAAGTAACAATCCAGCTGGTCATGATCACTCTCTCGGTAATTGAATTCATTAATCTTGGTTAAGCTCTTTGACTTCCAAATTAACTTCCTCTTAATGTGAAAACAATTATGCTGTCAATCTCAGATGAAACCATTGCAATTATTTCCAATTCAGAAAAGATCAAATTGACATAAACAGCCCACAGTTGGAAATACTCCCGATTTTTGCGCAACCTTACAAAGTCGCATTCAATGTGACCTCAAATAATTTGTTCACGAACTTCCTATTTAACCGAACTTTCCGTCATGGAAAACAAAAGGCAACTTGCATGGACACTTCGAAAAACCTAGTTACATATCCCAGTGCTAACGTGTGACACTGACTTGTCAGTTTCCGGGTCTGAGAAACACTGCAAAAATGATTTCGGTGCCAATTGACTGGTTTTTTTAAATTGTGCCCTGTCTGTTTTATCTACATTTCTGATAAGTAGTAGACGCAGGGGAGCTTTTGCATGTTCCGAGTCAGTGAGCACCCGAACGGCAGCGTTTTCGGATATTTCTACTATTGCTCTCCGTTCACTCACGTCGATCTAACTCTCGCCATATTATCACTGTTTAGTACAGGAAACCAAAACATATTCTACATTGATTCATCTCAAACAATTCAATTCTATATTCACAATAATCTTAGAACTAAACTGAAGCACTAAAAACAAATCGCCAACGTTTCGTGGTGTTTCATTAAAGATGTGTTTGATGGTTTAATG
Source organism: Echinostoma caproni (assembly GCA_900618425.1). Taxonomy (NCBI): domain Eukaryota; kingdom Metazoa; phylum Platyhelminthes; class Trematoda; order Plagiorchiida; family Echinostomatidae; genus Echinostoma; species Echinostoma caproni. The sequence continues at coordinate 13,016 of UZAN01045090.1, forward strand.
GGATGAATATATCATGTTCTCAAATTTTGGACACCGAACCAAGCGAAACTCGTTCTGTTCGTATTAGCCTCATCTGTCATGAGGTCAAATCTATATATTTTGTTTTAGAAATCCAAGTGCCACTTCTAGCAGGCTCCAACTGAACTAACCCTCTTCAACCCAGTGTAACCGGTTAGTTCAATCCAACGGAAATTGTGCGACAACCAATGAATCCCGGCACTTTTCCATTTAACTTCATTGGTTCATTATGATTTACTCATTATATATCACAGAGACAGACCGTTATTGCGGGTTCGAACGCACGAGTAAGTGGAGCATAAAATGGTTTCTAATTTTGCTGTCTAGCTCTATTGGGAAGAACATTATGTTGCTGAAATAATTTCAACTACCTACAATTCTCTCAGTAGTGCAAAACATTTGATGAAAATAATTTTGCACTATTCCAAAACGCTCCCTGCAGACCAGATAGATGTAAACAATATTTCCTCACTGACATGTATACCATCTATATTGTCTGGCTAGGACAAAGTGACAATAGAGTGCGCACATCTACACACCCTTCCATGCATTAACTGGTGAGCGAACGCGTGTGATTGTCTACTCCCACCCACCCCCCAACACACGTTCAATTCCCTAGTCCGTCGTGAAAATACACGCACACACACACTTATTCATATATATATATATATATATATATATATATATATATATATATTACCTGCACGTATAATGCTAATATGTGTCCGTCCACGATCTTCAGAGGATGTCTAATTAACAGGCAAGTATGTACTTGCCTTGGCACATGTGTTCATCAGCACACACACCGAGACACTCACGAACATAATCACACACACACACACATACACAACGAAATCTCAGTGTCTGTTCGACATAGAGATCGACATGCACCGCCAAAGAGTACGTACGATTCAGAGCGTGTGTGCGTGTGTGTGAACATGAAGCAGACAATTAGGACAATTGTACTATTTTGTCTGGCTTCGATCTCACTCCGAGCAAACGATCAACGCTGTGCAATCACACCACAACTGGGACGGGCATACGTATCGGGCCTGGAGAACACCAGAGATGGGGTAGATCGGGACAAGTAGAATGTCGGAACTCAGTGGAGGATATCAGAATCCATACTCTTCGATGGTACACTAAATTCGATCGTTTCATATGAACAGATAAACAGAATGCCTCGACTGAAAAACGCTATTTGAGTGTCAGTGGTTCCGTGTCGTCTGTCCTCTATTTGGTTTGTGAAAGTTTCAGATTTACTCCTAACTACAATCCGAGGGGACCGCTCATTTGATGATTCCGATGACACTAAAGTGTACCACCTAAAACGTACAACGATGTATTCTAGGCACGCCTAGAATAAGGCGAAAATTCACAGAAACCACACTGCACACAGAGAGGGTAAATGAACTCGTATAAAACAGTTTCCAGTGCTCTTCAGCATAATGTAAGGTGTTGTCTGAGTAGTATGATTAGGAACTGAATGACTATAGAATGTCATTTCTTAACAAATGCTATGCATAAGAATCGTCTATACTACATATCCAAGGAGCTTGTGAACACCCAAACTGGGACATCCAAAATGGTGTCCAACATGGTCCGAATTGATGGTTTTCCGGCAACCTTCCAGGGTGCAGTAACCATTATTCTCTCTGAAATTCGATGTTCATTGCCATAAGTTAGACATCCAGGAACGCCTTGTAAATATATCTGCGCTGGAGTATCCCAACGCTAATGAACTGGAAATCACAACCTACTAGGCGTGCAACTTCAATCAAACTGAACGCGTCACCTATGCCACTGAAGCGTTTTTGAAATTCTCACTTTTACCGTCAGTTCACCCATTGAGTACTCATTAGCACAATATACGATCGCTGAGCTTGTGCTATTCTGTTGCCTCACTCACAAATGAATGCATGGAAAACATACCCAAATTGGCTGATTGCCAGTCTACCATTCAAGGTCTCTGTGTACAACACATACACAAGCTAAAACTGTCCCAATTACTGCACAACATTCGTAAGGCATAATGATTTTGTGGTTCGTCAAAAAAGTTCATGTGCTTGTCCTAATTTGTTTATGGGCAAATGGAGAGGGGTTCGGACGATGAAAACGACTGCACGCAATGTTACTACCTTGACTATGGTGAGACATTTGTCTAGGGATCAAAATACCTGTGGTATAAAGACCAGGTTCTAGAGCGAGAGATAACTCCATTGTTCGGTTTTGTCAACAATGTGCAGATTATCAGGTGGGAACCACACTGCAAAGTCAACAATGGAGGGTGTAGCCAAAGCACTGTAGGTAAAATCACCGGCGGGTGTGGCCTGTTTCTAAAAAATACCCAATTTACTACCTATGGAGCTCTAGCAGAACGAGAAAAATAAATAAATGGAGTAATATATGTCAGGGTGGGATTCGAAGTTCCACGTGACCCGATTGATTTTGTTAGAAATGAAGAATACACTTCGTTTCATGATTACATAAGATGACTGGTGTTTCGAGACCTTTTGATTGGTGAAACATTTAGGGTTCCATTAGGATAATGTGCTAGCAAGCTGGATCACAGTAGAGCCAGCTACCGCGAAGAAAGAACTGTGATCTCGGCGTGTCTCGAAAACGCCGTCTTCTTACCTTCAGGAAGCCTTTCTGCCGTTGTGCCCCAGGCACTCAACTTTTCTGCGTTGTCCACAGTGCGTAGACATCCAGCTCGGCCGAACGGACTACGTACGAGAGCCCGTTTAAGTAGTATCAGTGAGAAGCCCATTACGGGCTTACTGAGCAGCCCATGTGGATGTTTGATGCAAGAACCTCGAAATAGCCCCGTCCGCTTTTCGATGGACAACTATTTCGAAAAATGGGCATGTTTTGCGTTGCTCCGTTTTTACGGTGAACTGGCTGTCTTTGTGAATCGAATTCAGTACAGCGAGATACTCCTCGGTTTCCCTGTGATTTCTCCATCGACACATCTCCTGCAATAACACCATATGGTTCAGTTCCCTACTGGCTTTGTTTTTGAAACTAGACATGAATATATCATCTAGAACAAGATTTAATGGCCTGCTCATACCCCTGCTATCTACTTGCCCAAATAGCCGGTCTCGAATATTGATGAGTGCAGCCGTTGTGCACGAAACTTGTAGACCGAAAGCAGTGACAAATTCACTTTGCTTTTCGAACGCATAGATAATCATATCACAACAGGCCCATTGATGAACAAAACATCAATATCAAAATGTGTCGTGTGGTCATTATTACTGTTCATTTCTCCGAGAATCGTGGTAGGTTTGATCGAACTAGTAGGATACCCTCACTTTGGTCAGATTTGTTTTCTCCAGCCCTGGGTGTTTTGAGCCTCATTAATGAAAATGAATGATATATTGTCACACACCCTGAACTAGCATGATTTCTCCATTTTAGTGACCATTGCTTATGCATCATTTGTGAGATAAAAACAAACTAGTACCTTCCAGTGGACCTTCTTATTTGAAGCAGTATTTTGATCAGCCAATTTTGCTTCTTTTGTTTTAGATAATTTGGCATGGATACATTATTGGACCAATGGTCTACTGGGTTTCAAGAAGTTGCACTTATAATGGAAAAGAACTTAATGCAGAAAAACATATATCAACTGTGCAAGAAAATATTTAACTACAATTCTGCAGATACTTACTTTGTATTTTGATGAGCTTGAAAGTATACTATGTTGGCTGGAGTGGGAACCCAAAGTTAAAACAGAATTACATGTAAATTGGATTCATATTTCTCCACCATCTCAGATGAGATGATGAATTAGACGTTCTTTTTTGAGAGAGATCCAAAGTTCTAAATATGGTTGTGCAGTTCATACATCCTTGATATGCCCCTGTTTAATCTAGTCAACGCACAATTCGAGTAATTGCAATGTCCAGAAAGCCCTGTGCATTGTCCTTCTACGTCTACTGTTATTTGAATTATTACAAGGGGCTTGTAAAAATGCTATTGTACCTTGGTCATTATCGTACTGTTATTCCGAATGAGGCAGAATAAATGAAGAAGCAAACACTGGAAAAAATCCCTTCGATCGAGTTCGGAAATAGGATTTTTGGATTTTGCCGAAGTACATCAACTAGGATTGAATAAAACGGTGAACGCATAGTCGCAATATATCTTTGCCACTAGTCTTTTCTTGAATAGCAGAATGGAAAAGGTATTGTTCGTTGAAGCAACAGTGCAATCCCAGTCTGAAAACGGATGGATTTTGCTGTTATCGTGGTCTTAAATAAAACACTGGTTTGACAAATGTTACCATAGTATGGAATACCACTACATAATCAAATATGATTTTCTCGTCCCGAATGTTTGTTCCCTGTCAAAGTCGATAAATGCAAATCAGTCATTTGGACTGTGTTTTGCCAATAGCCTGTGGTCTAATCCTCGCTTACTATTTGGTGAATCCTTAGACAGAAGATATACCTATGGCTCGATTCAGTGAGAGGTCAAATGTAAACACAACACAATCCAATACAAAAGCCCCATGATTCCAGTGGGAGTAAAATATGTGGTTCACATTAAATTGAGGTGAGCAACAGATAGCACAGAACTAGAGAGTGGGGTGAGAGGAAAGGTGAGTTGTCATCTGTAAGTCAATTAGGCAACCCATGGTTTGATTTGCGTCAGTAATCCAAATTGAAATGACTTTCACAATCAGATTAGAGACTGTTCTCCTGTTAAAAACTTAACGTCTACATTAAGTTCATTCCTGGGGTTACCAAACTGGGTTTTCCAGTGAGATCATAATCACGTCAGCGACTGATAATGGGCAAGATTTGAGCTCTTTTGCAATCCGCCCCAGTTTGTGTAAATGGATTTAAATAACTCATTCAGAATGTTTGTGATTGATATCGCTTTGATGGTTAGTTCATGCGCAATCTCCAGCTCATACAGTCAACTATACACCTGGAAAGTACTAAAGAGTACAGTTTCGCTCTCACTTTAGCCCATCAGTAGTACGTATCCAGTGCTCCATCCCGGAGTTGAACTTCAAACGCGTTGCAGTCAAGGTGTGTGTGTGTTTGAACGTTAGCTTTCTGTCAACCAACACATAAGGGTGCTAGCCAGAATGGTCAATTCCTATTTGTTCAGAATTCATCCTCACTGATGGTCAGCCACTTCTACTTGACCAGATAGAACCTAAGGAGCCACAGTATACCATACTATCACTCCAATCGAAAGAATCCCAAATAATCAAGTCCTTCTTGTGAGTTTAGTCATCCTGAATCAGTTCAGTCAGACTGACCAGATATTAGTACATAAGAAAACAATCACTGTCGCTCCGTTTTCATACATGTCCTTTTTCAAATCATTTGACGATGATGTACTCAAATGCTATCGGCCAAGGGTCTAATAGTTCGACCCATGTGGCTTGTTTCGTCAGAGCAAGAGAATTGATCCAGGTAAACAGGTCACATTCACTGATGTCTGCAACAGGAGCACTGGCGTATAATTCTATATGTGTTTTTTAATCCGCCTTTAAGCGTCCCCCTAGCAACTCCGTCAGAAACTCTCCTCTCCAGTAACAATGGACGTGCACATCGGGTTCTTCGGGATAGTAAACATTCTCTATTTCATTCATATGCGCCGCTTTTACACACCTGTCTGTACAAGCAAGTTGGGATATTCATTCGCCTTAAGGGTCTCTACTACACTGGTTAGTTCTTGACATCTGTGAAGATGGCTGAAACCAAACTCCTGGCGTTCTAATAACCGTGCACTGAATCAGAAGCTGCCCGCATTGTATCGGCAGCGGGTCATAATGGTTCATCTCTTGTCCTACTCCACTTCTATGTCCCAACGATGACGATCTTGACACATCCAGACGAGTGGTGAGATAGAAGTAATTAAATGAATACAAGACCACTTTCGGATAGCATATGCGAAATGAGAGAAGACCCTCGATTGAGACAAGTAGAAATAATCGAATATTTCTATTATACTTTTTGCAGTTACGTATCACGTAAATGATACAGGGTAAGCGTAGCACCAATCCTGTTAGTTATAATTCAGGTCGACCGTTCTCAAGGTGAACCACAAAGACTTAGACTAACTATCGCCTTAGAGGAGAACCCTTTAACAATACCAATAATCTGAGTGGTTCCGTTCACCGTCAGAGGTTAGCGGTACATTACCAGAGCACATGTTATCCTGTCTGGTGGTTTGTACCAATAACGTAAGTTGAAATTCCGCCAGCTCTTTTATTAGCTTAAGCTTCCGGTCGACAGTTATGCTTCACTTTTAACAGTCTTCTTCAGTAAAAAGCGAGATACAAAAAAATTTCATATCATGAAGGATTTCCAAAATGTTGAAAGTAAATGGAATAAATCAACGTTATAACCAGAAGACGTCTCTGACCGATTTGAAATGGGATCAATATGTGAACTTACATATGTGACCACGAAACACCGGAAGTGACTATAATGTGATCAATCATCATTTTTGGAGGGGTTTACTCAAAGCATTCCCAAAGTGTGCCCCGTTAACACCTCAAACCAGCTTACCAGGGGTGAATATTTCATGTTTTCCTAAATCTTGCCAAAAATATAGGCATTTTTGTGACACGCCAAGTTGAAAAATGACTCGAAAACAGCCAGTTTATTGTGCGATTGCCGTGAAATAGTTTCAACAGCATACGCCTACTTAACTGGCACACGAGTACTGATTGTTTTAATTTGCTTACCTGTATTAAACGAAATAATCTGATTTGCTCAACAGGTGTGCTTTCATGCCCAACAAATCGGTATTTCTTCAAGTATGTTTTACTTTCTTCATGACGAGAGATTTTCACTTGAGCTGATTTTAACCACGCAAGTCTCGATTTTATTGTGCCAACACACCAGCTAACATCGATTTATTTAAATGGCATCTTATGAAGAATCAAAGACTAGTTCGAAAAATTAAACTAACTGAAATAACTACTTCATGAAACAAAAAATTATCACAAACATTGAACTTTTGTGTTGCAATGCACCGAACGTTTTTTTTGAGCGGTCAATAAAAAGCTAATGAAACCTTTATCCCCTTCGCCAAGGTCGCGCCAATTCAATTAGTGATGGATGGGCAATATAAATATTACAGTTGAAATACAGCCTCATTACCCATGACTGTTGAGGCGCAAGTGTAATGATAGAGACTGAAATATATTTATGCAGTGAAACTCGTGTACCTGGAGCACTATATATATACTTAAATATCTACTAAAAACGGATGGCGTAGCTTTTGTTGACTAGCTAGACTGAGCAGTTACTCGGTGGATCACAAACTACTAATTACAAACGTATAGCAAATTGTGATTAATTTAATTTTTCGTCCGATATATCAAGTGCAAAAATCTCACAACATGACCGAACTGAATGGTCAATTCATGTTTATTCAAGTGTCGTCTTCATTAATCGTAATCCAGTTCATTTGAGTCCGACAACAATGAAGAGATGCAGTTGACCATGTGATCACGCCGATCGAAAGCTTCCCACCACGACACGACTTCCATGCAGGTTATCGGTTGACTTGCCTTGAACCCATCAGACTCAATTGATAATTCGCATTTAACTGACCGTTGCTTGTGAGAAGTGGTGAGGGATAGTTGATAATGATTGCCATACGGCCAAGATGAACTGACTGACTACCTTTGAAGATGACAACTGAACATTCATGAACAGGCTATTCGGTTCAGCCGTGGTATGAGCTCGTTGGCACATTCCAGAGGGGACTTCAGACATGTACTACTGATGACCCCATATAGGAGCAAAACTGGAGTTTAGTATCTGAATGAACCGAGGATTATGCGTGAAGCTGAAGTCTCAACGAATGTTGTGAATCACTAAACCCGAAGATCCAAGATTTATTCCACTAACATCTGTGAACGTCCGATGAGATTCTCATTTTCTCCCAAAACAGCACTGACTAACAAAAGCATTCAATCCACATGCCAGTTCTCAGATTTTACTGTTCGATTTGTGATCCCTAGCAGTAAATCAAAATACACCGTCGTTCCCTGAGCTAACAGGTTATTTGTTCGGATACCACTAATGTCACGCTCACTTAACCACATCTGTAATGCAGTTAACACGTGTGGACGCCATACTCATTGAGAGATATGGTTTAGAGTACAAAGTTCTATTAACCCCACCCAGTTTCTTAATAATCAAACCATCCTAACTGATCAAATTTCATTTTATTTGAATAAAAATCATTATTGCATACGTAAGCCAAATTAATTTTAATCATGGATCTGCCAAATCGATTTATCCTAGAAATATATGCACCACCACCTAACCCCGGTGCTATGCAATTCTAGAAACCCGTCAAACCCGTCCCCTCTAAGTGAAATGATGCAAATATACAATTGGTTAAGAAACACATCTACGTTTAATATTCATGATTGAAATAAAATGCTCAGACATACGTCCAACTGGAATCCGAAATGCCTGAGCTTTGCATTAGGCTCGATCGGGAAGCACAACAACCTTCAATTCGTATACTGTGTGGAATACCGTTCCATGTCTTGAAATCCGTCTCGTAAATATAACCCAGACATTTTCAGTATTTTTTGGTCCGAGGTGTGGACTGGCCACCCTATGGTCATGATGATCCGAAGTATCAACCACACTTAAATGAGATGCAATCTGTGTAGTTCCTATCGTGTTAGAATATCACGGTTCCCACAAGGTTTTCTGGAATCGTGGAAAGAGTAAACCTGGTTTTATTCGAGAATTGTCAACTTAAATGTTTGTCCGCAAAAATGGCACCCTAAACCACGACAGAGTCCCTGTCGTAGACTCAGTAGTTGAAAACCAACTTATTTTTGCGCAAATCATACCAGTTTATAGGAACCGTCGAGGTGAGGACTTTTATTTCTCGCTGAATATCTCACTATCTCACTCGGAAGTATAGCTTGTCAACTTATAATTCATGCAACTGGATCATCAATCTGACGGTCTCTTACCCGTGGTACTGATTCCATCTTCCTGAAAAAGAGGTTGAATGCAAATTGTAACATTTTTGTACGCATCACACACACAAGCACCAGTGTGATGATCCATATGCTGTAAACGCACAATGTCTGATTTCACGAGAGCTGTTTCGTGTCCTTAGCAGCTAGTTTTCGTTGAATTCCGCATCTGTTCCTCAAGGTACACATACGTGAGCCGGCCATATATTACGAACTACCTGCGGTAATCCAGTAATCTTACGAATGTTGATCTCCAGAACATTATTGGTGTGTTTTACTTCTTCCAGGCTTGATAACCTTGAACCGCATGCCATTCCTCTGTCTTGATTAATGACAGGTCCATGAACCCGAAACGCGATAAATGACCTGGGTGGTCGTCGTTCGCACACCGTGTGCGTAGCGAATATTGTCTGAACGTGTGTAATGCGCCTCAAATATCCGAGGTTTGACTGACTCAGAAAACGTACGTGGCGAGTTCTGTGGACACCTTAATGAGAGCTCGTGGAGTAGGGTTAATTGCACTGCGCAAAGGCAGATTTCTAGGATAAATCAGATGGGCGAAGTCATAATTCAAATCTGTTTGATTTCCAAAGTTCTGTGTGGTTTGGTTACGGAGTAATTACCAAACAAAGTGTTGTTAATAGCACTTCCTGTAATGTATGTCCAGAAAGGTTACAGTGTTACGATATCCCAATGGTCATTGGTGTAAAGTTAGGACCACCACCGATCGGGGATCTGTTAGTTACCCCTATTAATTCGTAGCCGATATCGTTAGGGTAGGTGTGGGTGATGCTTTGGTTTCGGGTGAACCTTGCCCTAATCGGCTTGGTGGTTAATTGATAGCTCACCTAGGGAAATTGACCAAAAACCACGATTCCGAATCCACCAAGAGGAGGCGTACTAACCAAACCCAAAGACCTTCCCGGTTGTGGCAGTGGTCCCCGGCTAGATTGAGCACCGGGGTATATTGGTCACCTTGAACGTTTCACCCTGTCCGAAAGACTTATAATCCGATGAACTGGATACGGGCCGAAATGGTTTGCAGTTTTCGCACAGCGCCCCGCTGACTTATGGGTCAGGCTTTAGCCAGCCGAAGGCTTCGGTTCTGGATTCTTCACCTGCATTGGTATAGGTAACCTGACAGTATTCGGCCCACATGCAAATCACGAACTGTTGTTGTTATTTATAAAGATTATTGTACCATTATTTGTTTGACACACAGACCTCAGATGTGATATATAGATTTATATATTACTTAAAAAAGGGAAAATGTTCCAAGAAACATAGGTGAAATAGGATTTCTGATCGATACTTCAAAATGCATTCCAGCAAATTGATTATCTCGCATCTAAGGCATCATTTTATGGCTTACTGTAGGTTTGCCAGGTTTTGGTTGAATAAGCCGGTCCGTAGTGTTCGTTAGCTACAAAATCTCTGAGGTAATGGATCATATTCAGAGCGACGTAATGCGATGACATTCTGACAACTTTGATCACGACGAGCTTAATGATGCTTACTCTGTACTGAAGAAAGAGGAGAAGACGCTTATATGCAGTCTCACTTTCAAATCTTAGTTGCATTTGTGATAGCAAATCGCACCTCCAAATTCGCATCTCGAATTGTTAGATTGTAAGTCGAAAAGGCCGGACGGTGCAATAATGGACTGAGAAGGACAAACGGATTATCGGCTTACGTACAC
>UZAN01045091.1:3298-18594 GCA_900618425.1 Echinostoma caproni
GTACGTCCGTGATATGGTCGAGGCATTCCTCCACGCACCCCCCCCCCACAACCGTTGATCTAAAGGTATCAGGATATGCGTCCTCGCCCTGGTGAAAGTGATCGGAATCCGCTTGGACATTGCTTACTCTCATCCAACCATATATTCTCAAAAGCAGGTCTTGAAACCAATCTGTCCCCCGTAGCTTTCACCACAACCGGGCAACCCAAACTGATCAAACTATGAAGGACATCCGGTCTTGGAACAGAGATCAAATTTCTTTTTCGCCCAGTCTGCGAATAATTCCTGTCCCATAGAGCAACACACTATGACATCAACTGTGATGTATTATTAAGCAGTGACTGGTTGAATATCCGCAAAACTGTTTTTCTCTCCTTAATTTAACACAGATGATATGCATGCTTTCTGTTTATCAAAGCATTATTTTCAGAAAATACCGAATAATTCCACACTGGTTGATTCATGTTTTCTCGCAGAACAATAGCCGAAATGTTGGACAACTCTGTGCGGTTGTCTAAACTCTATTTCAGCGGATGGAAAACATTCATTGTGACATTGAAAATAAAATCCGATAGGCGAAACAAGCTGTTTTTCAATAAGTTTATCAACTGGCCATTTACATTTATATAGGTAGTGCATTTAATATTGTTTGATCCTGTGTACGATGGATCTTATTACCCTGTGTACAAAGTGATGCCTCGTGCGTCAACAATTTGCCTGAGCTTCCCCTTGGTTACGACGTTCTTCCAGTTACCACGCTCGCATCGGTTGGTCGCTTGGTGACTGGCCATGTTAGAGATAACGTCTGGACGAAACGCTTCTGATTGCATAATGGGAGGGGGAGGGGTCAAACAGCTTGATCGTAATGGCCTTAGCTGTGCATCAAAGGATAAAGCGCATGGATTTAGTTGATAACGGTAGATGATAAACGGTTCTGAACGCTCGACTTACTAGACGTAAGTGATTGCTTTCTAGTAGGTGCTAGCAGATCGCGCTTCTCGCTGTCCTCGTTTCTCCGTATGCTAATCAACGAGGGTGGTGTTCCTTCATTCTCTTTGACAATTGTCTTGTCCGGTCTATGTAGCTCGCTCCACAGGAGCAAGTAAACAAATAGATGCACATGGAAAACGGTGTTTGTCAAGGAAGCGATAGCCACTCTCTCGTAAAATGTTTCTTATTTGCTTTATTTCGTCGATTAGGATGTCCGGAGTGCAGATTATCTGTGCTCGTCTCGTTAGACAGTGAAACAAGTTTTGCTTGTGTTTAATTGGTGCGAAACTATTGAAATTAAATGTATCGTCCTGTCCAAGTTGGTTTCCTATGGATGGATCCATCTGGATTCCTACGGATAAAGACATCTAGAAACGAGATGCGATCGTTCATTTCTTTTTCGATAGTAAAGCTTATTGATCGATGAGCATTGTTAAATGATGCCAGTATTCCGTCCAGGTCTCCATTTCCATTTCCATTGGTAACAAGAAATATATCATCTATGTATCTGTGATACATTTTCAAATCCTCTATGATTGGTTGGAGGCTGATGTTGTCCAGCTTACCCGTGAATATATCAGCCAGAAGTGGACCCAATGGTGAACCCATAGCGACTCTATCTGTTTGTCTCTACACATGGTTACTGAAAACGAATTGTACATCAAAAGTGCATCGGATTAATACTTCCTTGAGAAAATTCAGTGGTATTCCATTGTCCAAATGATTATCTTCCATAAAGGTGCACAAATATTCGATAGTTTCGAATAGTGGGACGTTTGTGAACAATGACCTTACGTCTACGGAGCACATCGATTGAGAAGAGATGTTTAGATCCTTGATTTGATCAACAAAATGGGAAGTGTCTCTCAACCTGTGTCGATATCATCTTCCTGATTGTATCGAGTATTTGAGCCAGCCATTCCGCTGTGGTGAGTTCGTCATGTCCAATACCGGCCTCAATGCACTTAATACACTGCCTATATAAATGTAAATGACCAGATGATGAATTTATCGAAAAACAGCTTGTTTCGCCTATCGGATTTTATTTTTAAACTCTATTTCGTCAACACGTAATCAGATTCCTTGGTAAGCAAGTTGCTCGTAACAAAAACTGTGGAGATACGTTCTCTCTGATTCGGGACCGGAGCGGCTGAACTGGGTTGTTGGTGATCAACTGACCGATCCATCTGTGGGCTCCCTGGTTCAGTCCCCAACTGGATCGATGCATTCATTCATTCACTTTTCTGAGGAGTTCTGACAAAGTTGAAAAACAGCTGTATACGTACTCCCCAGCTTTTCACTTCATAATTTCCGTGTTTCACGCATGGCCGATTTTATTCTACGGGCAATCAGTCCCAGTTTCCATCCCTACCTTACTTCGTCTAGTTTCCTTATATCAGTATGATCGGGGGTGGGTGTCTAGGGTTGCGGCTGATCACCATTCCCTTGCACCTCGCAAAATGCCCCCATACGACCAAGCGTCTCAAATAGACTCTGCTGAGGAAACCCGACTCACTGCCTTCTCGTGGCGGGGGTGTTCTCCCACCAAAGTGAGAAGACGAAGAGCCGAAATCCGGGGCTATAACCTGGTTGGTGGACCACTGGTAGTTCATCTAGGGGAGTGGGACAAAAACCCTGATTCCAAACCAACCAAAAGGAGACGCATGAACGACACACCTATCCAGTTGTGACACTGGTCACCGGCTCGATTGGGCATCGAGGTGTATTGGGTAGCTTGGACGTTTGACCCCGTCCGAAAGGCGAACGATCGGATGAACTGGACACCGGCTTCCAATGGACTGCGCTTTTTACACATCACCTCGCTGCCTTACGGATCAGGCTTTGGCTAGCCGAAGGATCCAGATGTAGATTCCTCAAGAAAATTCACCTGCCTTTATCTGGGCAACCTGGCAGTATTCAGTCCACATGCAAATCATGAAGCGTTTTTATTTTTATACAGATTATTGTACCATGATTTGTTTGGCACGCAGTCTGGCCTCAGACAAGTGTGAAATATAATAATATAAGTCTAATTTCTATGATTTGAACGCGCGCTACAAAAGAGACAAGATGTGCTAGTGTACACAATCATGGACAGTCCAACCGGGAAAACCGCGGAAGTGATTATATAGTACATAATAGAAATAGTGATGTAACTAACCGGTAGGGGATAGAATACACAATAAATTTGGAACAGTCAATCTCAGAAGACAAACTCTGCACCAGAGAAACTCCTTGCGTTTACTTTCATCGGTCGCTCACGTATACCATAACTCAAAATAGACAAGCGAAATGAATTAAGAAATCTATGGTTATATTTTATGGTGTGTGTGTGTGTGCGAGTGTAGTTGCACATGTTTGGTTACATCCCACGAAGGCCATGGGTAACGATCATGCGCTTTTGCACACACCGTAGGTTTGTTGTGATCGTTCCATAATGCCTCGAGTATCCTTTCTAGTCGGTGTTTATGGCGATGACGTAAAAAAAGCGAGATCGCGTGCGAAGGCCAAGGTTGGTCTACGCGATGCATTGCGAATGTGTGGTGTAGTTTTGGTCTTTCATTCATACACGTCCTTTGGGATTTGTTTGGCCATTCAGGTTCACTATAGCCGGTCGGTTTTACCAATGTATGCTTTGGTGCACCTGCAACAGAAGGAAACTGGACTGACTGGCGATCCTTGAATGGAAGCAGCAGGAGACGATGCGTGATCGTGTGAAGACAATACATTTTGTCTTGTATTAAAACCCAGTCAAGTGAAATGAAGGACAATGCGTCTCATGTGATTGGAGTTTTTTGATACCGCAGCTTTTTGAACTGGAACAATGATTTAGGATGAGATAACCCGTGGGCTCATTCACATGATTTACGACGCAGATATGATTTATATTCGGTGTTATATGGAATGATCTGGAGCAGTTGAAAAGAACGCATAACTCGGTGGGAGACCGACGTGGATGTAACCTGCTTAGCACAATCGACAAGCGAATACAGATGTTTGAAGCAGATGGCGTTCTGAAGGAATCTTTGACGAACCGGATTGCAGTTGTGCGTTCAATTAAGGTGGACACCGCGACAAGATCACATTTAGCACCTATTTAGAGTGTGGTGTTTACGATAAAGAAGAATGATCAACTGACAAAGTAGGGACGAGATCAAACGTTTCAAAGGAAGTTCACTGATTAGTTATTTATTCATTCCCTGTTCCATTCACGCATCAATCGTGCGCTCCGCCCACGTTTGGCGGATTTTGTTACTAACTTTCGACTGTCCATTCAGTCGACCACTTTGTCGAAAAGACTGATGAAAATCCAAGCAGGTGATGAAAGAACAAACGTGAAATTGTAATGCGGAGAGAGAGACTAAATGTGTGCCGTACCGCCTAATGTGTCTACCGTGTTCCCCGTGGTCATTTATGTATGGTTCCGTTTGTTATGAGGTACTACTCATATTTGTGAGCAGTATGTTTTGATTGACGAATTCTCACTGCGCTTTGAAAATGAAAAAAATATCCTAGAACGAAATAGTGTGTCTAAATTGTAATTCCAAAAATGGACGTCTAGTGTGTCAGAATGTTCCGTCATTTATCCTGCGTACTTGTCGGAGTTATGATTGAACTGTTTCGGACGAGAATTTTCGTTCTATCTAATCTAATTTGTCCACAACTTTGTCGTTATCCGTAATAAATAATTCTCCTCGACCCGACATAGGTCTCGTAAAGCTATAAAGGTGATATTTTTACAGCTTGCCTACCGACTCCTTTACTGATTAGCACAAAGTTACACTCTAACAGGCAGATTGTACTCTTATTCAATCAGAAGGCGTGCTTCCAAAATGGTCGACGATCGATGGTCAAAGTACAATCCAGACATGTTACGTAGACTACTGAGGGAGGGGGGATAGGGGAACAAGACTCAACTGAAAACTAAGTCAATCCGGTTATGATTGTGTTCATACACTTGCACATGAGAGGAACGGAACGAAATTCGATCCGCGTATGAATGATTCAAAGTACCGTTACTTCGACGGTCCACGGTCTCGATGTGGGTGATTTTGCTGACCACATTTAAACTAAGTTTATTCTGTGCTTTTTTGCCAGACATCAAAACTCAGTTCGACAAATTGACCTTCATAGTGAGTCCTTTCATTTTCAGCGATTACATTCCGCATTCAACTTGACTGTGAAAACGATCTCAAAACAGAAAATCCGTGTGTTCGACCTCTTTCTTCTAATGTAAGGAAGCTAATCTCAATGGTTTGGCAGTTAGTGAAATCTTAAATTTCATCCACGATTGATTGAGTGTCATTTCAATCAGTTTTTATCAATAATATTTCGATAAATTGTGATAATTTCAATTCCAATTTTTATTATGAGAAAAAACTTACAGAGACTTCGCTTTTACAAATCCCATAGGGTATTTACACTTTGGGTTCGGAACACGATTCACGAGATCACAGTTAGTCCATGAAAGTAAAATAGTAATGTAATGTTTTTGACGAGCACAGGAGAATATATAATGTAGTTGGGTGTTGAAACATAGTATTTGCCAGATCATCATCAAACTGACGCTTGAAAGATACTAATGTAGGCGCACAGACCAGATAGAGAGTTCCATTTGCTGCACACTGTAACTGAAAATGAATGGCGCCTGCAGTCGAGACGGCTCTTTTGGAGTGCCAACTTCAATGGATGTCCTCTGAGATGAATATTGGTTGATAGAACCAAAAGAGATCTACATGGCTGGTTGGGCTGTTGGAAAATCCGATACAGTAAGATCATATCGCCTCTGATTTGATGATACTGAGACGAGTATAGCCCCAAGAGCTGTAATTTTTCGCCATATGTCTTAGAATGTAGACCTTTGACCATCTTGGTAGCCATTCTCTGTGGATGTTTAAGTGCCTTCCGATCTNCATATCACCTCTGATTTGACGGTATTGAGACGAGTATAGCCCCAAGAGCTGTAATCTTTCGCCATAGGTCTTAGAATGTAGACCTTTGACCATCTTGGTAGCCATTCTCTGTGGATGTTTAAGTGCCTTCCGATCTCGCTGCGGCCATGGGTTCCAGGCCTCACTTGAGTACTCAGTGTATGGACGGATATATGTGGCCAGCAGACGTGGCAACAAAGCCGGCTCAACCGATCCAAAACACGTTCGAGCAGTTCAACCTGTTTGAATCAGAAAGTGAATCGGAAACACGAGTTGACATGGTAAATTGGCGAAGAAACTCCTCGATCCAGCCAAGTCCGAGTCCACGGATTCCATGCTTATGCAGCTTCCGTATCAGTATTTGATGATTTACTCTATCAAATGCTTTAGAGAAGTCCGGGTAAATAATATCTACCCCTTTGCCTTGGTCTACAGCATAAGTTCAATCTTCCCGAGCCAAAATCAAGTTAGTTGCACATAAGGAAGATGCGCATGGCCCAGATGGGCTATTTAAGCTCGAGCATTCATTTCGTCATCTACCATCAGATAGTCCGCTCTTCACGAGCTATCCGGTGAAACCTCCAACACAATTATAAGGAGACCCGAGACCTGCTTGCTGAAATTTCGAGCAGTTCTGTTGCAAGTGCCCGAATAGATCACAGAATGAAGCCACGACTTCCAGAAAATACTTCCCGCCTGGAATTTTCAACTATTTTTACGTTCCATCAAGCACAATGCCTTCGTTTGGCGAACTCTAACGTGGACAGAGAGTAGTTTGAAATGGGAATATTTTTCAAACATGAACCTTCCGTTTTACACACCAAATTTGGCTGTGCAATATTACAATGAGGTTTCAACACGTGTTGATTATATATATATATATATTACAATAAGTAGTATATGAATGACTGGACAAAATTTTCCCTGGAAGCACATGGCCGGTTTCGCAGTTCTTGTCTTTCGTCAGGCATGCCTATCCGGTAGTCTTTTGTATTTTCATTCACGTGCTTGTACCCAGGAAATGTATTTTCGTCACAATAACCTTATTCGCAACACTGGGCAAATTTGTTTGAACAGCTCTTTCAGAACCGGTGGCAACGTCACCAAATTACCGACCCACCCCACCCCCGGGAGTACGTGTGTTCGAATCCCACCACCACCGCCTGACTTTCACCATTTGTGTATTGTGTGGCAGCCCTTTGATTGGCCGCTTCCCCTTCCCTGAGAGTTGTATCATCGTGTATACAAAAGAAGTAAAGTTGAAAAATGAAAAGAATACATCTAACCCAATTACAAACATTAAATCACAGTGTTGATTCATCAGTGGACTGGTTCTGAAAGATCTGTCCAAACAAATATACCCGGTGCTGTAAATGAAGTTATATACATACATATATACATATATATGTATATGCATATATATATTGTAAAATCGGTTTGAATAGTATTTTGCAGTGTCTTATCTTTGAAACGAGGTGGTGGTAACGAAGTGAGCAGTTGGATATGTCGATGCTAGACAGGTCTAAGACCGGAAACGCGTGTACGATGGCTCCGATGCTTGATGTTCAAGAACTAGTAATAGATCGGTAGTACCTTGACAATTGACGGTAGCCCCCCTCCCAGTAAAGGAAGTGATTATCCTCGTTCCCAAAGCACGAGTAACGTAAGCAAGACTGAAAAACATTTTGCCCCTAATCGTGATATTTCCTTGAAACCTGAAGTTTGTGTATACTATATCACAGTGTGATCAGTTCTACTTTACAGTTGTGAGACCCTAAATTTGTGCATGAAAAACATTCATCGTGGGCAACGCTGAACCAAACTGATAGGTATTTGGGAATAGTTTTGTGAATAATTAATTATCACATCCGATTCAGTCAGATTAACAGACTTTGCTGATTAGGAAACGCATTGTACAAGACCATGTGTCGTCGAGCGCATAGCGCCTTATTCGCCAATGTTGCTCCAAGTTGGAGGAAATCACATGGATGATGTGAAACCGAGGCATGAAGAAGTAAGTACGCGGGCAGATGAGATAGAACAAAATGTATCTGTCCCGTCTGCGGTCGCAAACACTCTGTTAGTCACTGGTTAGTCACAGTTACACTGAAAGATGTGATGTGTCACTTCTTCTCCAAGCAGTATGTATAAAAATGTGTGTATATATACAATTCGGTTGTGTAATTGAGTGTGATAAAAATAAAGGTTCAATTTCTTTTCCCAGCGCCTTATCTGGGCCTGGTTCCTGTTCGTCTTACACAATCTCACATTGTATTTCACACATGTCTGAGACCGGACTATGCGCGCCAAACAAATCGTAGCTCAATTATCTGTATCAAAAAAGGAATTTTCATGATTTTTTTGTGGGCGAGATACTGCCAGGTTGCACTGACCAAGGTAGGTGAATTTTCTCGAGTAATTCATAACCGGAGCCTATGGTTGGCCAAAGCTTTCCCCGAAAGGCAGCGAAGCGGTATGCGAAAACCGCAATCCATTAAGGGCCGGTGTGCAGTTCATTTGATCATATGTCCTTTGGTCGTGGTCAAACGTCCAAAGTACCCAATACTCCTCGATTCTCAATCGAGACGGTGACCACTGCTATATCCAAGAGGGTGTGAGTGGGTGCGATTCGTACGCCTCTTTGTGGTTGGTTTGGAAACAGGGTTTTTGGCCAAATCACGTAGGTGAACTACCAGTAGTTCACCGACCCGGATACTGGCTTTTGATCCTCTCACTTTGGTGGTAAAAAACCTTTGCCCTCGGAGAAGGCAGTGATTTGAGCTTTCTCAGCGTAGGCTGTTTGAGACGCCTGTTCGTATGGGCGCATTTTGCGAGATGCAAGGGAAAGGTAACCACCCACTACGCAGGACACTCACCTCGACCATACTGAGGCTTTCATTTACTTTGTGCATATTACGAAATTGGCAGCGATCGGTGAAGGCAACAGTCATTTGAGCGACTACCAGACCTGTTTCCGTACAGTTAAGTTCAGTTTGTGCAAACAATAATCAAGCAACTTTGTATGCCGGTTTTGGTTGCTATCCTTTGCCTACACATTTAGATGAATGGGGGGGGATGAAAAATTTCAGTGGACTAAGGTTGCGAAGAAATTGAGATGTACCAACGCTACTGTTTACGACACTCAGTGTCTCTAACCATCGATTACGATCATCCCAGGGTCCCCGTCCAGGGAGCTTAACGGGACCTATTTAACCCAGTCCTCTAGTTAGGGTTTTCATACCCTCATGCCAAGTCTTAGTCTGGACACCCTTGGCTTTATTCCACCCACTATCTGCATCGACAAACATCGCTCGCCGTGGTAAATTAATTGATGACATGCGTAACACACGTCCCAATCAACGTGATCTGTGAAGGTCGACCACTCACTGCAGTGGGCGGCCACTTGTGTCTAACTACGGCACTGCTTGTCCGGTTGCCCCATCAGATTCGTGCAATACTGCTTAGACAGCGAAGTTCAAACACCGACAATCTATCTTTATCCTGTTGTCCTCCCCTTTAAAACATAACATGATCAAGCTGATTGATCCTACTGGTCACATCCACAAAACCAATACTGATTTGAACTTTGTGTGTCCGTTAACCACTGGTCGTGCGCATTTTCTCATCCAGTGCGTTTTGTTTTTTCGTGAATAAATCTGTCATGTTTTAGGTTCAACTTTGTATATAGTGCGTTTGCATGCATTAGATCTCACAATGTGGTAGCATTCAACGCACCTTTGTTCTTCTCCTCACGCTTTGGTACCATTTCCGTTCATGTACGACATACACGCTGTTCGCATCCGAGGTATTTTTCAATCTTTCGTGAGACTTTAACTCCTGTCATTGTCCCCTACACGTGTTCTTTCTTCTCTCTTTCTCTCAATGTGGGCGCGGGCGCTCACAACGTTAAAACACCGAGTTATTGTTCAGTCTACGGTGATTGCGCGGCCCAGCTGATGGAATGCCTAATCTCTCTCTCTCTCTCGCCTTCTGTGGCCCTGTCTTATAGTGTACACAATACTTTTGCCCCATCACCATCACCAGCTGGTTTTCCGAATTCCTATGTAGCACAAAAACCCAGATTAGTCAAAGTTTTATTATGGGCGATTTAACAAAGCCAAAGCTTATCAGGCCCCATCGGATTTTTACAGAATATTTTGAATCACTTCACAAAGATAAAATAATAATACCAATAATAATAACAATTTTCATAATCACTCACGAATGTCGAGATTTCAAGTGTTCCAATGCTTTATCAAGTTGCGATTTAAATAGTTCAACTGTAGTACACACTACATCAGATGGAAGAGAATTCCGTACACCGCACACTCTGACTGCAAATGAGTGATGCTGGTAATCAAGATAGCTGTTCTGGGTCTTTACCTTTAGTGGATGTTCCCTAAGGTGATCATTTTGAGATCAAGTCAGCAGAGAACGGTAAGGGTGGTTGGGTTGATGCAGTATTTGATATGCCAAAATTAGGTCCCCCCCCCCCGAGGTCGGCGGTGTTGAGATGAGTAGAGTCCTAATATTTGCAGTCTTTCGGATTATGTCTTGTTCTACAGACCTTCAACCAATTTCGTCGCCAGTCTTGGTGGACGTTCTAGAGCATTCTTGTCGCGATTTAACCATGGATTCCATACTTGAACGGCATACTCCATGTGTAGCCGAACGAACGCTGATCGCAAGCGTGGGAACAGTGCTCTTTTGAGGTGCCATCCTGTATATGTCGCATGGTCGTGGAGGCACGCAATCCATCGCACCACGTCAAAGTGCAGTCTTCGGCAAACTGTGCTCTACCTGGAAGCTTTTGCACCTACAACTCCGGAACAAGTCCCATCTATGTCTGGCTTGTACCAGATGCAACTATCGTATTCCATTACCTGTATTGTCCAGACCGACTCAAACGAAATTTGCTGAGAAGCTGCATGTCCTTCGGTGCTGTGATATCACACGGCAGTATTATGTTTCATACGACAAAATCAGACCCAGTAGCTTTTGAAAGCATGTTTCAGGCAAAAATGGGATCATGTTTTACATGCGGCAATGCGTAAGTTAGCAGCAATTTCAAATGCAATCTTTGAGGACGAAGAAAAATGTAATGGATCGGTACACAGGATTTTGTTTGACATTCGGCTTTGTGGATGTGTCACAATCTCGGCAAAAATAGTTGAATTTGTTCCTAATTTTAAACCGAGTCGCCAACGAAACTGACAAACAATATTTTGGAACAGCTTTTGTCAGGATTCATTCCTCACTAAACATGTTTATGCTTCGCAGCTAGAAGACTCAATTAATTACTATCAGGTGGAACAATATGAGGAATCCTCTTACTGCCTGTGACACACACGAACATGTCATTCGTGTGGTTGAGACGAGGTCAGAAGACAACACCTACTTCCTATCGGAAACCGGAAATTCCTCAAACACTAATCAATAGTTCATGAGTTCCACGATTTCAGTTTACACGTCTAGTTTAATTTGCTCAGTTAAAACTCCGAAATGACTCCAGACAAACGCGCCTACGCGTTCCAGTCTCTGGATATCAGACCATGGGCAAACAGTATCGATCAGTCAACACCCATACAGTTCAAACAGAAGTTATGTGACTCAAAGGACAATAACAACGTTTGGTTGATATCCTTTTGGCCAATACTATTTCTTTTTTACATATTATTTAATTCCAAACTGCACAGAAAATATGTCATTTGTCGGATAGAACAAGACTTTGGAGATCGGAGTTTCTGTGAAGCGAATGACGAGAATGTACCAGCTACATTCACCACAAGCCATTTTCAAAACCTTTGGCTCACATCATCACCTTCAAACTAAAGTTGAATAGAAACAAAGTAAATGAAAGCGCTGAAAATTTCAGATGATCTCGTTTAGCGAAACATTTAGTTTGCAACCATTGGTTAGTATATTCGTGGTTATCTCTTCATCCGTGATTAACAGTCATTCAGTCTGTTTGTTTCTTTTATAGTTGCAAAAGTAAATCCTTTAGTCCATTCGCGGATGCCGTGGGAATCCAACAGTCGCTTCTTGATGCATTCACACTACTCACATGTATGAGCAATAACAGATGCCCTAGCTTAACTGATTACGATCCTCTGTTCTATCACCTATTGTCTGTAATCATCGATTATGCTGCCTTATACATAGGCATGCTAACACTATTCATGTGGCCAAGTCCTCCTGTCACAATGTTCAGAACATTTTGTCAGGTTTTGAACCACCCAAACTTGAACCTTTTCCCAGTATTATCATTATTATTATTATTATTATTATTATTATTATTATTATTATTGGGAGATATACGTAACATACACCCTAGCCATCACGATCCATAGAGGTTAAGCACCTGGGTCAGTACGTGATCACGACTACCGAATACTCTCCTTCAAACCTCATCATTGTCCGGCTAGTTGTCTCATCACACTCGTCTGATGCGGCTTGGATCGTGAAGATCGACCATCCGTCCGAGCGCTTATCGTTCACCCATTACGCGCCATATCTTTGGGTGGATTCATTCAACCAAACAGATAAATGTATTCAAACAAGTGACTCTCGGATATCAGACGAAGTACTGAGTTTCTTGGGACCTAAGAAATTTAGTAAGCAATCAATCAGCGATCCATATTCAAAATTAAATGACCAGTCAGGCACCGAAAAAGTGTAGTCAGACTGATCGACTGTAAATCTAAAGTCCATCAGTTCTCCATAAATGGTAAATAAGTAATAAAACGACAAACGAGTAGAGAAGGCAGAAACACCTATGAAAACGAATGAATGTAATTGGCATGATATGACTTTTTTAATCTTTGTCCGCTCTTGACAGTATCCATTTGTGACTCCCAACAGTACACAATTGATAGACGCAGTTAGGCCATTTAGATGTTTTAAATCAACTACTGAATACACTTTCGTGGTCTTAGGCCACTTATTCGATTAATTGTTATACCGCTTTCTCGGATTATCATAAACCCAGCAGATGTGTATTGCTGCCGCAGCGGGTGGAATGTACGAATTGATGTTATAAGTGCGAAATCTGCTGACAAAAACCATTCACACCGTCTGCCAGCCAAAATCTTCTGCGGCTGAGTAAACATACACGCACAGGCACACGCACAAACACTCGTGTGAGACAGATATTTGGTGTTGTTACAGAACGAAATCAGTTGTTTACAGACATCAGGTGAAACGTGCTCAACTACACCGAATTCGGGAACAGACAATGAATGGAACTTTGACCAAAACCAATTTTGATCATACCAACTCCTTTTATGNATATAGGGTATCATTTATCGTATGATAATGCCACACTCATTCCCTCGCCTTTCTGGTGTCTCCTAACAGGAAAAATGTTGGCAGAAGCTGTTCACCAGGTTCTGGCACAATGCAAATACTCAATGGTTCTAAACTGGTTCTTTATACTGTCAGTCGTTTTTGTGGAATGATTTTTGTATTTGTATACAAAGACAAGTGGCATTATTTTAGCCGGGCAATTTCTACTTGGCATCATGTGATATCGCGCACACTGTCCGTACTCGTCCAATTTGTATTCTCGTCCATCATTACGTTTATCCTCCGTTTATACTGTTCATAACACTCCACTGTTATCACGTGTATGCGTCACACAGAATCTACATGTCACTCACCAATGCAAATCATTACACTGCTGTTTTATCCTCGCTATGACTGATCAGCATCCTTGGGATGCACGGGAATCAAAACCCGGACAGGTGAAGTTACTAATACTATGCGCTAACCACCTGGGTTTTCCGGGCTAAACTTCAACCAGTTACGGAATTTCACCACTGCACGCACGATGTAGCACTCGTGCATCACTGCTGCACTAGAAATTGGTCGAATCTCTGATTTCAACAAGCCGTTACTAAGCAGGCAATTAACAGTGACTGAAAACGGCTCTGTTTAGAAAAGCTTTCTTGTCGAGCAGATCTTACTTTAAAAATTAGTTATCCGAACTTTGACAAACTTCTAAGTGTTACTTGCGGAGAACAATAAAAGTATTATTTGGGTTTTGGAAACCGAGAGGCACTGGATTTGGTCATCCGCAAACTGATGCTACAATCAACTGGCTGCGGTTGGTAGTCAGTTTATGCGCAACGCTCTAATGAACACAATTATTGGATCATAATTCTAGAGCCACATAATCAGAGGTAAACACGGTAATGTCGCTAAGGAATCGATAACTAGATTGAATAAGTGTAAACGAGTGTGTTTCGTTCAGTATACAGTCAGTTGGCAAACCACTCGGCCGCAAGCATCCACGTGACATTGTCAAGGTCATTTGCATGTTGGCAATACATCTGACGGGCATAGAGAAGGATGGTTTGAGAGTGTGCGTATATAACTTTGAGCGATCCGTGAGAGTGAAGAACATAACTGAATATTAATTAATCCGTTTATTGTAAATGGTAGTGATTGAAACACTGGGTCCCCTTTATCCATCGCATTAAAGCCGAACGAAGACATGTCACGAGATGTTAACATTTCGTTTAATCTTCTCAATCGCTGACGTCAGCGATTGAGAAGATTAAACGAAATGTCAACATCTCGCAACATAAGTCTTCTTTCGGTAATGATTGACTCAATATGTGAACAATCTTGTGTATATAGACGTGCATAGGGGAAACGAAGTGTGAACCGAAAAAGTTGTAATCACTGAACAGTTGTTTCCACTTTGTTGAACCTCCTCAGTAATAGTAGTATAAATCGACCCAACTTAGGATCTCACAGGTAGAAAGTGAGCATACTACCAGTATGACCATCGTGTGTAGAAAACGTGAGAAATTCTCTGATTCTCTACCTCCCGGATGGTGTCATTTGCTGCCGCGGATGATCGGTATTGTTGTAGCCGGATTTCAGCAGTAGCCAGAACCAAGAAGTTGGGTCGTAACCTAAACGATATCTGTGCTGCGTATGGGCACACACCACAATGATCAAAGGGTATGAAACACGGTATTCTTTTAGGCACCAATTGTATGGGCATGTTTGAAAATAAGCAGATGTAACGCTAGGCACCTTGAGCAGGTTGCGCCATTTCGGATTGAGTGTGAGTCGTGTGCATGTCTTCCCATCAGACCTTTTGATTCATGGTTTGTGTTGTGGCCTGCGGTCGAGCGCATCACGTGATTGACCGTTGCGGCCTGCTACCACACGCACGGACGCACGTCAAGCGGACTTACCCTGTTACAAGATCGATCCGCCTCAACGAATCAGAGGTCGGTATTGATCTCTTCTCATTGATTGGTTCGTTAACTGCCCAGCGTGACGACACTACCGTGAAATGAAGACATGATTGCTAATCACAACGCACAACACACGACACAGTAACACAAAAAACGGGAGAGG
>UZAN01045091.1:20015-30345 GCA_900618425.1 Echinostoma caproni
CCCCCCTCCGCCAAATCAAACTGTATTTACCAATTCAAGTGCGGATGCTCAGCCATCTACATAGGCAGGACAGAGAGGCAGTTACGTCACCGAGTGGCCGAACATATCCCTGTGTGGCTTAGGAAAAAGATGGACGACAAGTTCAAAACTGTTACGTCATCGAATGAGCAGAAAAGACTAAGATCTTCGATAACACAGCATTTGTTCGAACAAAAACATTGTGTCATCCCACCCCACGCATTTCAGGTCATCTACAACACAACAAACACAAAGTTACTGAAATTTGCCGAGGCTCTAGCCATTCGTATCCTCAAACCCGATCTATGCAAACAACGTGAATGGTTAGTCACTTCAGCTTTGCCTTGGTGATTACCCTCACCCTCTCCCGTTCTTTTTGTTACTGTGTCGTGTTGTGTGTTGTGATTAGCAATCATGTCTTCATTTCACGGTACTTATCTCACTGACTATATAAAGTGACGACACTCCTTTTGGTAAGACTTGCTCCAGTTTCTGTGCCTGACTGTCTGCGTATTGACACACTGCTTGCTCACCGGCTTACAAACCGGCTACATGCTGGAAATATAATTACTACTTAATTCACTAATTGCGTACTTATTGACTTATACGAGATACAACAGTTTGCTTATTGTCTTTTGCTCTGTCTTGCAGGTTGCTTGGAAATCCCCCTTCCACGGAAAATTCCAAGATATGGACTTTGTCAATGAAGCAAGCAATTATGCAATTCAGGGAAAACTTTCCTCCTGATCAAAAAATGACGTGCCACATATAGTGATATCGGTTTGAGTTCATGATTAACGGGAATGGGAGGAAACCTATTTTTGAGGTCTGTCGGCCAAGTGGTAAAAACACAACATCCTAACATTTTGAGGCATTAAATGAGGAGGGCACGACACAGCAACCAACTAACCACACTGTTCAGCTTGCCTTGAACGTCTAAAGCTTATTCAGCTTTAGATGCTTCGTATCCTAAAACGACATCGTCGGCCAATGCATGTTGAAGGAATGAGGAATAAACCAGATGATCACAGGAACTCTGCACTCTAGATAACCTAATGGAAGAAATGAAACAGTTAGGAAACATATTACGAGAGAGAGAGACTGGCTATCCGGATCGCATCCTTGACCAATACGCAACAGAAACATCGGAAAAAATTGAGGTGAGTACAGCAATCAGAAAACCCTTGTACCTGCAATTGTCATACAAGGGCGGCAAGGAGACCGAATGGATGGCACACACCGTAAATCAAACGCTCAAGCGAGAACATTCACTACGGTAGCACAACGCATTATTTTCTCCACATCGCTTGCAATTCGCTTTCATCTCAAAGATAAATGATCCCCTCAGGTCATACCATGCTCATCTATTTGTTTACTTGCTCCTGTGGAGTGGGCTACATAGACAGGACAAGAGGACAACTATCAAAGAGCATAAAGGAACAAAACCTTCAATAGTTGGCATAATCTCTACGATCGTCAGTTGCCAAGTGATAAGCCGATGCGAGCATGATCACTGGAAGAACGTCGTAACCAAGAGAAAGCTCAATCAAAATGCTGACGTACATTACATCGTTTTGTATATACATGAATAAGATCCACGTCGCACTGAATCAAACAATATTGAAGGCCCTATCTATATAAATGTAATATATACATATATATAAATGCAATGATGAATTTATCAAAAAGCCTATTGGATTTTATTTTCAATGTCATATTGAACAGTTTTCACATGTGAAGGTAAGGAAATAGAAAATTCAGACGAGATGTAAGAACACCCGGGGTTGCATGAGATGATCGAAATCAGTTATAGGTTTCGGAACTGATCTACTCGGTAGATAGGGTGAATAGGGCAGGCTTTATTTGGCAGTCTGATCGCTCCTGACGTACGGAGTGTGTGGGTGGGTGGATGAGATAAACTAGAAATCAAACTTTTTGTGCCTCGAACAGGACTGTATAGTCAAAGTTCACTAGTTCCATCGGAAGTCCTTGACAGAATGCAGATTGTGTGTGCATAATAAAACCGCGCAGTTCAAAGGCGAATGCATGCAAGACCAGATTTTGGATAGATAACTAACTAAATGGTAAAGTGACTGTTCCGTTTGGTTGCAATTTTGTAACTCGACTAATGGAGTTGACCGGACGCAAACAGACGATCCCAATAACTCCATGGTAAATCAAATTGTCAATGGAATGGTGATAGAACAACTGCCATGAACGGTAAAACACATGGATTGTAGATTGATTGTAGAGATACACATGTCTATAAAGATTAATTATCGATCTATGTAGCTGGTTCGTAAGATGCACCGTTTAATTCACACAACCGAATGTATTGTGCGCGGTAGACATGATTAGGTCACCACCTGTATGTTTGTATGTATGTATGTGGACATCTTACGGAACTGATTGACTATAGTTACATGCGATGAAATAAAATCATTGTGAATAGCTGTTGTGGTGGTGGTGTGTGTATGTATGTGTGCATTCGGACCGATATTTATCTGCGTGACTTATTGCGTCCTTCCATGATTGTGTCCATTGTGTCGAGTAATAGTGAAACTATGGTAACTTTAAACTGATATGTGAGCTGACATTTACTGGAGCATACTTTTTATGTGGTCATGGGGATCCCATACCACCCCCCCCCCAGTCCCTGAAAGTTGATCATATGATGCTGGGTCGCTGAGTCGGATCCGATCGATCGGGAATGATGAACCGTGGTCGGTTCAGATTCGGGACACGCAAAATGGCCTGGAACGATGTTCAAATTGTGCATGATCTAATCGGGCCATTTGTGGTTCGTTCCACTCTCAAATATATCTACACATATGTAAAAGTGGTAGTTGGCTGCATTGTCGGAAAATACTTGTACGGTTGCTTATCAAGAACTGCTCGATTTTTAGGTGGGAAAAATCATTTGTGCTATTCAGGATTGTTTCAAATCGATTCTGGTGACCATGTGTCTGATGAATCGGTCCAGTTGATTTGTATGTTTATTTTGTATCCTGTCGGATTCTCTTGGTTTACTATGCAAAAATATCGGCTACATAGTTTACCAGGATCAACGATGAGGTGAGATGAGCAGCCGATGAACACATACGATTCATGTATGGTAATATATCTCATGCCGTTCCGGATATAGGACGAAATCGGGCATTTTGATTGTTCAACAATTCAAGTTGTTTTTTTTTGTGTGTGTGGCGGTAATACAGAAATGGAATATAATTTGTCAGCGGCACGCAAACTGGATGTGAATCTGGACGACAATGATGCGCACGTATATTGATCGAGCTTGATGTGCTGGTGTCTTATTGCAGCCGTTTGATGTGTGGCTCCGGAAGTCTGTTGCAACATCAAGCTTTGAGCGTAACGAATGACTCAAGCACTGATTGCACACGATCCACTCCTGTCAACGGAGCATGGCCTGATATAAAATGCCGCGCAGGTCCCATCGATCGCCCCTAAACGTTCATCGGCTCACATGTAGCGAACTGAGCTGATCATTTTGAAGTACTTCCAGATCGAGAATGTTTCCAAACTCCTAAAAGTCTCTTTTCACAACGATCTGACGAACTACAATCACCTTTGGAACATAAACAATTGTGTAATGAGTGTGCATTGATTGATTTTGTTCGCGTATCGAAATTAGGAGGAACGGTGTCCCTTTGCGTGACCATTTCTACTTTAAATCATTCAAAAAGTAGCATGTTCCATGCTGAATTCACATATTTTAAGAGTGGTTATAACTGACCGGAAGTAGACAGAGTGGGTTCGAAATTCTCTTTTCAATCTAAACAAATTAAGGACAAATTGGGATAGACCTCTATTCGGTTGAACATTTAATTTGTTCCTGTACAATAGCATACTATAGGATAAGCAAAATGGACAATGTGGTGAAAGAACTCTGCAGGAGATTATCTGTGGGATTCGTATAAACTGATCATTGGTGCTATTTCATGGACAGAAGTGCACGTTAAATTAGCCATATTCTGGCGAAAATTTCGCTATTGTTCAAATTGATATCAAATCAGACTATTGTGTGATTTGTTGGGTTCTGGATCATGAACCGTTTTTACTGGGCCTGGTGATTTTGGCGTTGGTTTTTTTTCTTGTAGGACGAGATATTCGAAACTTGATTGGCACAGTGATAGCACACAAGCCTCCCGTACGCAATGGGTTTGGAGTGCAAAACCCTGGCTGGACGGTGAATGAGATCCAAACTCAATTCTTCTAAATCCCGAAGGTACGATTGATACGATGAACTAAGGATTGTGCCCGAAGGGGACTTCGTAATTAAGGATATATATATATATATACATACTCAGTTTAAACAACCATAAGGCATACACTTCATACTTCGCTTTTCGCGGCCCATTTTAGGTGAACAATGGGAGGAAAACAGAAAGATTGAAAGTAGGATCGAAGAGAAAATTGAAAGGTTCAATGGACTAATGATGCAGGGAAATTGAGAAGATGCACGAACGCCGCTGTTTACGACACCCAGCCATATCACTTAGTGTCTCCAACCATCTGTTGCGATCATCCCAAGGTCCCCATCCAGGGAACCTAACGGGACCTGTGTGACCTAGACTCCTGGTTACGGTTTTCATACCCTCATTCCAGGTCTTAGCTTGANGCCAGGTTCAGTTTGCAGTTTGCACAACCATTAACTATGCACTATCGTGCGCCGGTTTCGGTTGCTATCTTTCGGCTGCCCATTTCGATGAACAATAAGAGGAAGACAGAAAACGTTGAAAATAGGATTGAAGAGAAAATTGAAAGGTTCAGTGGATTAATGATACAGAGAAAATGAGAAGATGCCACTGTTTACGACACTCAGCCATATCACTCAGGGAGCCTAACGGGACCTGTGTGATCTAGACTCCTGGTTACGGTTTTCATACCCTCATTCCAGGTCTTAGCTTGACCAACCTTGACTTTCTTCCACCCACTAACTGCCTCAGCAAACATTGCTCGCCGTGGCAACCTATTTGGAGACATACGTAACACATGCCCCAACCAGCGTAATCTATGCAGGTCAACCACTTGCTACAGTGGGCGGCCGCGATTGCCTAAAACTTTGAGCCTGACCTCAGCATTGTTCTTCGGGACTGCTCTACCAAATTTGTGCAATTTTCCGTAGATACCGGAAACGGAAAAACTCAAGATACTGTCTTACTCAGCCATTTTGTGCACCGGTTGACTTGGTACTGTGCCCTAAGCCCAACTGCCATCTTTTAGACATTCATGAAATGAATTGGTTTTCAGCTGTTCTCACATCCGATATCCTGCCACAGTGGATTTGGATCCATCACCTCATAGATTTGAACTGAATAGAGATTAGCTGGACTATTCTTACCCGAAAGGTGTACCAACGCTCCACAGTTTACACCGAAAAGCATGAATTTGAGGCATCTTTGTCTAGGGAGTGGAATAATGGCAGCAACACGGACATGGTTTGAATTCGTGTAGGAAATATGTCGGGAGGGTGGGCAGACTTCTGGAGGCTGAATGGTTGGTGCACCCGATATCAAACTAACTTTAGTGAGCAAGTTCCAGGAGATCCAATACATTTTTCGTGATTGAAAATTCTGTTTTTTCGATATATTTAAAAAAAATAAAAGATAATTGGATGAACTAATGGGCACCCTTCAGTTAGTTGAGCTACACCCTCATGCTTGTTCGTCACATTGGAATTTATGGTGTTTGTTTCATCCATATCTCGGTGCTAATCATATCCAGGATCTATGCATTTTCTCGTCAGGACATGCTACGACTAGAAAGTGTGAATTCTGTGCTACCCGCATTAGTTCCAACACGTGTACTGTATGCGTCAAATAAACTCGAGCATACAGATGGTTTCGATTACCACCGGCAGAATAGGCAGCGAAGCAGGCAAACCTACCTCAATATCACCTGTTGCGGCACGTCAGGGTTGATATATAACTATTCTGCAAAATGCATTGACTGTTTACCCGTTTGTTTTCATTCCGAATTCTTATGTCACAAAGTACAATCTCCACTGTTGTGTTTATTTATCTCCGTGTTTTCATACGGAAATTCGCTTTCTTTGATTCCTATATCCCGTTTCTAGTTTCGTTATTAGATGAAATTATTCACCTGTTGATGGTTTCAGTCATGCAAGCATTTCTCCCCTGCTTCTCTTTGGTCTGTCTAAACTCTTTTATTCTCCCACCAGAGGTAGTTCCCTGCTGAACAGAGTGATCACAAACCATTCCAAACTATTTGTAGTATTCGGAACAGTATTGAATTTAGGAATAAGAGAACCCGCATGTACTGCTCAGAACTGGATTGGCTCCAACCCGAACTGTGGACATCAATGAAATACACGAGGAATCGATAGCAGCAAATGCTTATGTTTATTGGTGGAATTAGATCATGTTTTATAGAATGTAATAGTCCATGTGATTGCTTGAACGAGCATCCTCTAATCACGTATCCGTTTGCACCGACGCATCATATGTGCTAACTCGGATGTCATGTTCGCCCGGTGTCGAGCTTCCTGAACGGTGATTGGATGACATGAAACTGTAACTAGTCGTGCATGGATTGCGGTCACAGAAGTCTGGATCACCACACTATTCTTTCCCAACTAATGGCTCCTGTTACTACCAGTGGTCATTGTATTATTCTTGTTGAACCAAAAGTATACTCTTGCACTGCTTATCATACATTCATCCGTTCAACTCAGATAAAATTCCATCTAAGGTAATTTTTGCGCAACCGTGTCTCTCTTCACAACCGTTCTGTTCAGTCCTGGTTTGATTCTGGTCCACTGCTTTTAAATGTGTCAGTCTGTTCACTGAAACGAATAAATCGATCTTTAACTTGTGTTACCCCATGAAAACCCTGGTTGCCTGCGATGGTAGAATTACCTCACCCTTTTTGAACTCACTGGAAAGGCACAAAGAAAGGGCCTACAAATCTTGCCATACATCTGTCGTATAGAAGAATTATTGTGACGTATTTAAGTCTGAGCTAACGCATCTGAGTGCAACTTTCTCCACTCATTATTTGCAAACAAAGTACACCAGGCTTTTATGGCAAGGTATTTGCCTTATCTGTGGGCAGAACAGAAGACACTCCAATACCTCTGTGAACGTCAGCCGCCTTAATGCCGCTTTCATTTACCCGTCAAATGAGAGCCAGATTCCCTCATTCCCATGCAATGAATCCAGTTCAGTGCCTTTCTCCCACGATGAAATCTTCAAGCTTCATCGATCCTGCAAAGCATTTTCAGCTGCAGGCCTTGATGATCTTCCTGCGGAGCAGCTTCCCTAGGCAAAATCATGACATCTCTCGTTAATGAGTTCCTGTCCTCTCGGTCAATTCCTGATTCCCGGTGTCACGATGCCATTATTCCAATTCCCTCAACTGCTCTTGCTAAACGGTTTCGTCTTACTTATCACGTTGACTTCTTCATTTCTAAAGTTGACTGAAAAGGGTATCCTGAATCGGTTGCATGCAATTTCCAAAATCCCTCATGACCCCCTCCAGTTTGCATATAAACCCAACAGATCTGTGCCGGACGTCGAATCCTTTCGAATCCATCTTATCCGTGAGTTACTGCACAATTCGGTTAAGTCAGTCCGTGGGATATTTTTCAACAATTTTCCGAGTATGATTCTGTTTCTCGATCGTCCTTTCTTTTCAAATTTGATTCTGTTGGCACTCCGAAACAGCTACCCTCATGGTTTTCTAACTATTTCAAAGAGAGAGTCCAGTGCAACAAATTGAACAGGCTTCAAGGTGTTTGTAGGGATCGTAGTAGTAGTGGTAATACGCACGGAACTCGGAACAAGAACCACGCAATATGAATCACGGAACACGAATCAAGGATCAGCTATCACGGAATGGATCACGTAAGCACTGGACCACACCGGCACTAGCACGTAATATCCAACCTGAATGAGACACGAGGAAAAGGTCACAGGAATGGTAGTTCGTTTATTGGAAGAAATGAGGGTGATTAAATAATATGTACAAAGTAGGCTCATTGGTTATCCAAGCTTCTACCAATCGTGTCCCAATATTGCTTCCGTCATTCTGCTTCTGTCTGGGCCGCACAGTCTCTGATTGGCTGATACGATCTGCCTATGACATGAGGTCAGAAGCAGTGACACGTACGCGCTTCGTTGATATCACCCCTGAAGTTAGATTGATCGCCTTTGATCAACAACGGTAACGCGCCGCTCCAGGATAGGCGTCATCTCGTAGGGTCGGATCACCACAGTGTTGTTCTATTTCCAATAATGTTTTCTGCCTTCATTAGTGTTCTTTCGGTCTCACCCCCCTGGACACGTCCAAAAGTATTTCAGCGACGTCGTTTTGTGTCAGCCGATTTTACCTCCTTCGGAATTCGACTAATTCACTGAAAATTTATCCGACATCCAACACTTTTTCAACCAACCTGGTCTTAGTCATGACACATCGAATTGCCCAGAATGCACCTCCAGTCTTTCCCGCTACTCATTTACAACGGACTCTGCTAATATTGACTGTAACGCGGTGTCCTGAAAAACCTCTGTCAAGTACCACTGACAGTAATCTTCGGTGATCCACACACATTTACAACTGTGTGGGAAAACTGCGACGCCTCTGTCTTCGGCTACGCAAACTTAGACTATTCCGAACTCCACAGCCAGTTTTGCCTTCTACCAATGCGTTTTCCTCATTCTACTCTACTGCTCCCCTGTAGTGTTCTCCGGCCTTTTAAAACAAGACTTCAAATCGATAATTGATGTCCAAGTGATCATAAGAAACCCGGATTCATCTGTTGCATCATATCTCATGACTCCAAATTGTCTTTTAAACCACTAGTACATAATCGTAATACTGAACTTTTAGCAATCAGTGAAGTGCTGTTTATTCGAGTGCAACACCCAATCTTATACGCACATAAGTTTTTGATACAATCAATCCACCAAATCTTCTACTTCCAAATTTAGTAATCTTCGTATGCTTGTTCACGTTTGTTCACCATAATTGATTTACCCCATGTGCTATATATGTGCCTGTTTGTTTTAAGTGAGCGATTGAGAAAAAGATTAAACAACATATTAACATCTCGCGACATTTGTCTTCTTTCTGTATTGATAAAATAGATAGAGAGGACTGAATGCTTCAGATCACAGAACTCATTAATGGTCACATCAACTATTGTGTTAAATTTGTCATTAAGATTCTATAGACGGCTGTCTACATCCCCTGCATCCCGATCTATCTTCTTGTTGTTCTCATCCGTCCACACGCTCCTCTTTTCGGCATCTACCGTCGCGCATTAACATTTATAAAAACAATTCCCTGTACCCTTACTGGACCAACTCCTATCCAAAAGGGAATAGGTTGCAAATGAATTACGCCAGAATTTTTGTACATGAAGCATACTTCAGCGAAATTCTTTACTTCACATGTTGTATGAAACTGTATATTTTATTCGGAGTAACTACCAATGTACATCTTTAACTGAAGTGTATGCATATAAGCTTATACGAGTTATACACATTGAAGTACAATTAATTCCACTTTTCATTTGGTTGCTACCTAGATTATCAAAATGGTGATGATGGTACATGTTGGGGGGGTGAGATAATCCAAAAACCTAGTGTGTGGGGAGAGGGGGGGGGAGTGTAACGCATTTGTGGTGGGGTATAATTCGATGTGCCGGTGTGGTGTCGGATCGCATTGACCCAAAGCTGCGAGATCAATGTCACAAGGTCAAGGTCACATTGATTGGTTGAGTTCATGAAGGCTTGAATGGTGAGATGGCAGGTACGGTTAGTGCGTTTGACGGCATTGTCACAGTGCGTGGTGCATGTATGCCACATGACCGCGTGCATCGAACACGGTACAAGAGTTGGGCCACATGATGAGTCAACGAGTGTGAACGCATATGCAAGACAGACTTGTGAGTGACGTACTGATAGCATCTGACCGAAAATCGGGTTAAACTTTGTCCGATGATTCACCAGGACTATCAGTTGCAAATCTTTGACTTTACAGGCATATTTGTAAATAACGACGTCACACCCGAGGAGGTTATCGGCACTCTATCTATGTTCTTTTGCCTAATCAGGTCTATGAATTCAAATATATCTGTGAGACCGCATGGTGCAATACTTATCCAAACCGATTTCAGTAAATTCACTAGGCAACCAGCAACCTGAAAATCATGACTGATGTTAACCTCAATGGGATCTCTCTCCCTGGTTTATCTGTTCTTGGTAGACCGCATAGTCGTGGGCTAAATGTACACGTTGGTCATAGTTGATCAACTGTTGCTTTGCTA
>UZAN01045092.1:1312-26763 GCA_900618425.1 Echinostoma caproni
GCTGAATTTTACAAGCCTCCTGACAACGTTATTTTTCAGTTCGGTTTTCACAGGACGAATATGACTCATGCCGATCGAGCGTCCAGTCCATTGTGTTGTCGGCGGATGGGAGTAGCTTCCAACACTGCTTACAGTTGATTTGGTATTTTTGATCCTCTCAATTTAGCCCCGTTTCCAGAACGTTGACTCCTTGGTGGTATGCGTGTGTCACGTATCTCTCGATTTTCATTGAAAAATCCGATTAAATTTATTGTAATCACCGGTTTTGTTCTCCTTGAAAACCAAATCAACAACCTCTGAATTAGATACTCCGAAAGGTTAATTACAACAAAGCCTGCAAGCACTAAGAGAATTAAAGAACAAAGCGTCCAATGACAAGTAATTTTTTTTATTTTCTGGCTTCTTCAAAACATATACTTTCCGTTCATTGGTTCGTCATACTCACTTCAAGAGTTAAATACAGTTGGAATCTTTATTTAGTTACTTATTGCTCTGTCCTAGCATTTCATTCCTCTTCCGATCGATCAAATCTCCTGTTAGGTTTATACCAAAATTACCGGTTCACCACTCGGACTCCACTTCGTCCTCCTCCTCCCAGCTTTGAGAGATGTACCCTGATTCCACAGTATCCGATTTCGGTTCATGAATGATTCAGTAGCAGAATTTATTGTCCTCAATGCAGCGGTTCACCCATCAGACAGATGTTTGTTTGTATAGAGTTCTGTGTTGCACAAATTTTTGTTCTTACGTCATTTAAGAATCTAAACATTTTATAGAAAGTCAATGTTTTAATTCATCCAGCTGATCAGTTTAATCAGTTGTATCTTAAATCAATTGTGAATGCTGCGGTGTTTGGCTTTATGTTTTTCTTTCTAAATTGATTATTTTTTTTACAACGTATTTCTCCATCTGTATCAACAGCTATTTTGTGCTGAGATTTTTCAATAGAAAAAGAGAGTTCCATTCAATTACGATGAACATTATTCTGTACAAGCAAATAATGATCGTTTTTCGATTTTACGTGAATCTCATAGGCCTCGGACACTCAGTTTCAGTGTATGTCAGAAGAGGAAGACAAGATTGCTCGTGCTCTTCGAGGTAATCTACATAAGACCCAAAGAATCTGATTTGTTATGTTCCCCTCAAGAACGTAGAGTTATCTTATATTTCCACCATGCACAACACGCAGGTTGAGAAAAACGCATGCGGTTTTAGTGATTTGACAGTTTTGGTTGAAATAATCAATGAACCTGGATCGCGAAAGGTTGACACCTTACTGTGACGCTTATTTCCGCAATTGTATCATCAATGTGCTTTTTTCTGTATGTAGTTTAGGAGTATTATTTGAAGGGAAGTGATTTGGTTTTTTTCTCGTACGTGGTCTATTTGAGCAAATGCTATATAAGCAGTATGCTCCCTGTTCACATACCAATCCAACTATAGTTGCCTGCTACTTACAGTGGGAAACCTTTTCTGTTATCATCAACGGTCGTTTAGGTACCACTTTTATTCCGATAAGCAGTTTTTTGTAATCAATTCTTCCTAGTTGTTGGCAAAAGTGCACTATTGCTCTGAAATGCTTCCCGATTATTTAATCCAACTAAAGAAGTGGCAGTTACTTTTAATACTGATAGTCTGATTTTGTTCAGTTAGACTAACCGTATCTACAGAATTGTTTTTTTCTGGAAACCACATTTCTTGTTTATGTAATCAGACCAGCTAGATTTAAATTTTCGTCTTACATCATTAGCCGCAGTTTTACTAAACCACACGAAAGATCAATTGGGTGCTTTGTATAACAGATAAAATTTTCTTTTTATCAGATTTTGAAATGCCACTCGTAGTACTTTTCTCTGGATTTATGTAATGGTCACCTGTCGCCAAGAATCGGGGATCATTACCTGTTCCAAATACCTCATCCTCAACCGTTCTTGAAAAACGTTTTCGTCCCATCGCATTACCATCTGTAGTTCTAAAGTTGACTGACAAAGTTATCCTGAGTCGCTTACAGTCACTTTTAACCATTCCTCTTGATCCTATTCAGTTCGCCTATAAACCCAACAGATCCACTTTGGATGCTGTGTTTACTCTGGCCCATTTTGTAAGCAATTCAGTGAACATCTCTGTCAGATCTGTTTGTTGCGTTTGTCTCGATTATTCGTCTGCTTTTGATTCTCTATCCCGGCCATCCCTCGTTTTTAAACTTCAATCATTTGGCACCTCGAGATAGCTGTCTTCATGGATCTCTGATTATTTCACCTAAAGCATCCAGTGCACGAAGCTGGGCGGGAATAACTCAAGTCCTCTAGTCAATAATTCTGGTTTGCTTCAAGGTGCTGTCCTCACTGCGTTTCTTCTCTCTGCTTTCATTAGTGATCTTTCAGTTCCACAACCTGCTCATATCCAGAAGTACGCTGACGATGTCGCTTTATGTTAAACTGTTTCTTTACCTTCAGAATTTTCTTTATTCACTGAAAATTTGTCCCAAATCGAATAATTTTCAAACAAGTCCGGCCTTAACCTTCGCACATCCAAGTGCTTGGAGTACATTTTTAGTTCTCCTCGGTCTACATTCCCGTCAGACTCTGTAACTCGTAATAGTAACCTTTTGTCTAGAGTAACCTCAGCCAATTATCTGGGTGTTACTATCGATAATAACCTTCGGTGGTCGAAGGACATTTTCTTTTGTTAAACAATCTGTTCGCCTTATTTTACTTTACTGCTCCCCTGTACTGTTTCCCCGCCTATTGAAACAAGTCTCTGAAACTATCCGTCGTGGATTAATGATAATAAGCCGTGCATCTTTAATTTGTGGCGAGTTATTATTCACAGAACTTAGTAATGGTCATACGAAGTCCTGTATGACGTTTGCCAATAAGATTCTAAACGACCCCACCAATCCCTTGCATTTTGACTTATCTTTTCGCTCTCACTCGATCACTCGTTCCTCTCATCAGTACCTACCCTCCCGAATAAAAACTTATAAAACTCCTTTGTGCCGTATCTGGCTCGCAGCTTGACCAAAGAGAAACGAGATTTAAATGAGTTACATCAATCTTTAATTGAATGAATCAAACTTTAGAGACATTTATGTTTTTACACAGCACCTTATTGAATTTATTCATATTTCTATATTTTCTCCGGTGTGACTACCAGTGTACAATTTTTAACTGAAATGTAGGCATATCTCAGCTTGCATAAGTTATACAAATACAAATACGAATAATCAATGTTATTAGGGTTTATCTTGTTTACAATTCAATGAAGACTGCCGAATGTTCCATTTCAATTCAGCAAACTCACTGGTTGCAAAAGTGATTTCAAGGAATTTAAACGGACAGGAACACTACTCTACCCGTTGAATTTTCCTGGCACTCTTTGTAAAACGTAAATTGGGTGAAATAATAATTCCAGCCCCAGTAAAAGTTCGAAGCTGACATGTTTCCGATTGAAAGAGATAAGTAACTCTGGTTGAACGACAACCTGGCGGTGTTTACCGACAAAAAATGTTTCACGGTCATTCGTTTAAACAGCTGCTTTGGTTCACCTGAGTGTTTTCTCTCGTACCGTCCGGTTCATGAGGGCAATCATTGCGCTTCACATGACGGGATAGAATGTACATTATGCCTCACCGGTTCTCCCGTTTCTCGCGCGCACTTCCCGTTTACAGTTTATTCCCTTTTCGGAACGAAGTACATTAGCACAGTATCCAGAAGCTCAAATTTTATTCACCCAACTTCGGTCCGTTGATACTATCTTACATGTGAAACAATTTACCTTTTCCTGGGAAATATTTTGGAGCAGTAACGTTGTTCCTGAACTGATATATTGCTATTATTGAGCAAAACAACAAACGTCTATCGTCTAGTGAATATCAATTAAAACAGGGTCATAGCTTGCGTTGTTTTGACGAAAGTTTGAAGCATTGTTGTAGTATCTCTTGATTAATTGTCCTGGTAAAATTGTTAGAAAACGGATAACCATTTTACCAGTTTGAAAATGTCTATGTTTTGTGTATATTTGCGTCGATTGACATTTTAAACATAAGCATCCGAGAATTTCAATATTTCAATCTGTGTCACATGACGTGACCATTCACTATTACTTATTCAAGAATATGTACTGATTTGCTTGAACTGAGCCAAGTGCATTATGACCATACGTGACAATAAAACTGGAACTCGTTATTTCCGTTTTAGTTTCATCTGATGATTCGGATCGCATTATTCAATTAAAATGCGAAACATCAATAAGCTATAATTATATGCCATCCGGCTCTAATAACCGTACTCCTGTTCACGTTTGATCCCAAAATGCACTATTCCTGAGCAACCAAGTTTAGGGTTTCTTTCTATTTTGAGG
Source organism: Echinostoma caproni (assembly GCA_900618425.1). Taxonomy (NCBI): domain Eukaryota; kingdom Metazoa; phylum Platyhelminthes; class Trematoda; order Plagiorchiida; family Echinostomatidae; genus Echinostoma; species Echinostoma caproni. Next base: position 5,675 of record UZAN01045092.1, read on the forward strand.
GTTCAGCTGAATCCCTTTATGTGTAGTTGCACGTACGCACCATAATGCGTTCTTGTTTTTGTGCGCATCTTTGTTGATAGTGATAGTTCATAATATTTAAACAAATATATGTTTATGCACTTGATCATTTGAAACGTTTTCGTACTTCCACGGAAAATGTTACCATATCACGTGTTATGGGCAGATGAGAAATTTCATTAGGGAGGCACAAGTTGCTTCAAGCTGTATACGAACAAAACTGAGTGTAGTGACATTTAAAAGGTTATATAGAATCACCACGTAGTCAAACATCCCAGGCACAAGAGGGATCGATACTTGTGGGGTGCATTGCGCCAAAGACAGCCGTACACTCGCTCGCACGGGAGTATGCCGATAGAAATACATTTTTGTATGTTTTGTAGCAAATGCTATAGTAGATCAAAAACGCAAGGCATAAATATAGTCTCCTTTTTGTGATAATCGCCAGTGATTGCGGTTCACATTAACAATGTTTTCTTTGCTCATTCACGTACATATGTTTGGTCACATTAAAGATTGTGTGGTCACGATTACGTTGATGGCCTAAGGGGATTCGGGTCAGCGGTTATCCACAAGTCAAAACTGCATCATGTCCTCAATAAGCAGATTATTCTCAGTTGACGGTAAACACTAATGACCTACGCAGGCAGACATCTGTCAGTCACCTAAAAAAGTTCACCCCTAGCAGGTGCACCGAAAGAATGTGCGTCCTCTTTATCATTATTTGAGGGCAGTGCGATGTATGCCTTAACAATTTTCATGTGTCTGTCCGTCTATATGTATGTATGCATACATTGTTTTATTTTACAAAAGGTAGCTACTTCCAACAAATTGTTCTCCACTGGTGAGTGACATTCAGGATTTGACGTAAAATAAAGGTAATTTGCATTGAAGAATAACCCTATTTTACGCAAACGAAAACTGACGAATATGAAAGCCAGAAATTACAAATGAAATTTATCTCTCAATACCATTCTGCTAGGTATCGTGAGTTTATCTCGTATATATATACATATATATGAACTAAATAGATCATTAATCATTCAATTTTAACCAAAATTGTATAGTTCCTAGTTCAAATCACTTTATTTGTTGTTGGGAATCAAAAAGGTTCTTCGTGAGTAAAACACTACGTCGCAGGTTTTAATGTAGCATTCCACTAACTTTTGTGTTGCTATGTACATATGTAGTTGTCTTTGAGGATTTTTCAGGTTAAATGTCAATAAATTAATACTTAAACGTGGTCAAGGCAAATTATTCTTGATGCCAGAATTAAGTATTTTTCTAATTCTAGAATAATAATAAAATGATAAAATTGCTAGTCATTATTCAGCCAAAATGTTTCTTTGTGTAAGGGTAATTTACTCAATACACATACATTACTAAAAATAGTTAAGTAGGACCAGTAATATTGCGCGTTTGTCCAAAACTGTCCGATGCAACAATACTGATCGATAGAATATTTACGGGTCTAAAATATAAACTCTCGATTTGTGATTAAAACATTCAATATTATTTATGACATCAAGAAGAAGTCATATCAGATTAGAAAATAAAAATAATATAATCTGAAATTATCGCGTGATTGAATGTTGTGTGTCAAGATTGGATTTTTCCCATTCGATTGTTCAGAGGTACCAGGTACCGTTGACAGTTTAAAGATTCATGATGTGGTCACACACTAAACTTTGTTGTGCTTTGTGATATAAACCACACTGTAAAACCTGCCAACTCTGGTAACTATAGATGTTGTCATGTGTCGTTTTGCGTCAGTTCGATTTTCAGCTGGGTAAATTAGCACATAAACAACGGATAAGAAACACCAGTTCTTAGGTTCTGACAATCAATTCGGACCTCAAACCTATTTACATTCTTTAAGATGAAACCATAAACGACCTTTTGGGGTGACAGGTCGAAGTAGGTGCTCCTTTAAAACAGTTAACCAATTCATTATAAGCTAGGTACAGCCCACGTCACCAAACACAGAAAAGCGAAAACGTTTATTTTTAACACATTTGACTCCTGATTAATACATTTGAATATAGATACGAAAAAGATACATCGAATTTGTCCAATGATCTGGTGCATCAGTTTATATGTTTAAGTGAAAGCCATGTGTTCTTTGGAAGAGGATCGTGATGAGACACGTGGACACTTGGAAGAGGTTTGGGTCCTGAAGTCATGGAAAAAGTCATCTCCAGGTATAACCGGGGCCATGGTTATTGAAGAGCTTTGATAAGTTGCTGGTGGTGAATGAGCGATAATTGAACAAGCAGACTGTTCTCCCTTTGAATGTTCAGTAATCCCGTTCAGGAACAGCCCTTCTTGGATGCAAACAATAAACCAGCTTGCTTCATTTGGGGCCCTTATCTGTGAGATGCTCCAGAACAGTACTGGAGATGATGTTCCTCGTTACGGTAGACATGCATGCTACCTTGTGTTCCCGGATGTTCTGTGGAACTGTCTGTTAGTTCTACCTCAGAAGCTTGTCGAACATGAGCAAATAAATGAAAACATAGTTGCACTGATGTCAAATATATGTAACTTAGTCAAGTCGTTTCGTATATATGCCTTATCCACCGAGAAATTTGAACATTGAACAGCATGTCCGGGTTTCTTGGAGAGAACTGTTTGATCGATTGAGCATGGCCAAAACCGCTGATCTCAGCACCGTTCGTGAACTCACTGGCTTCCCCTTGTTTTTCACCCACCATGCACAATCTATGGACTTTTTCAACCAATTAAACTCAACCACCCATGGGATTATGCAAATTCGATACACTTTTTCCGCATCAATATAATTGGTATTTATTGGATTTTCTTTTGCAAAAGTGGAAAGGCCTAACTATTTTCCCAGTGATCGAGTGGGTAGTAAGCTTGCATGTGCTGGTGTTCTGCTTGTGAGATTTGGGTTCCAGTCCAAGTATGGTCGCTGGATTACCACTGCTGTTGATAGTAAACAGGTCAATCGGCTAAATGGCGCTTCCTAGCTTTACACGGACGAAATCCATCAGATAATTATATCAAACGTTCTACTACGCGTATTATAACGGTAATGGTCAGAGAATGAAGTTATTGAAATCGGGCATGCTTGAAAATTTCCATTTTATCAAATGATACGGTTTTGTTTTACTTGAATACCCTAAGGAGTATATGCACTTTATTTTGGCTCATTTTTCCTGCAAACAGTTTGCATAATTATTTTCTTCCAAACTGGGAAACGGTGCTGCCTAATCGAAAGAGTGCCGATTTCCGCAAGTTGGCAATAGTCAGAATTGCTCACAGTTTCGACTGTGGAAAAAGCAACATATTTCCATGAATATTGTGAATATATACGAAGACATGTTTCGACGTGGGGTTATAAATATGTATATTATTTGGTTGATCCAAAATCGGATGAGTGCTACACTGGGAGTGACTGCTTTTAGAAATATCAACTTGCTTTCTTGAAATGGTATGCAGCTATATATACATATGTATATTTTACACCGGCTTGTGAACAAACATGGTGCCAACGCCACAATAATAATAACAATAACTTTAATAGGAGATAGGTGGCTTGGGGTACAAAGTAAAGTGGGAAGAGGATGAAACCGTTAAATACGGGAAAACGGAAGATAACCAGATTAACAATTTTTTTGTGTATTTCAAACAGATTTTCGGACAATCCGTGTAGTGATAGTGACCTGTACGTATGAACTAGCTTCTATCATTTCTGTCAAATTATTCACGTTGACTGGTAAATCAACCATTCTGAATGAACTTCATGCGATTTACGGGAGTTAAAATAAGTGCCGTCAGAGTATAAAGTTTTTCCCACCAAAACTTGTCTGCTTAGCTCACGGATTGACTAATCCTCAACAAGAACATTGAAATTTAATGGTTTAGCAGCAACCTACCAAACATTTACCATTATGTTGTTAGTTACCACTAATAAAAATTCTCCTTAAAAATCGGGAATATAAACATCAAAGCAATATGTGATATAGGTTTATGTGCACACATACGTTATTGACGTGTAGTTTTGAATGCTGATTGTATGTATTTGAACAGGAAGTTCTTGAGCAACCTAATTCTGAACTGTGTAAATGAGTTGGATGATAATGACCGCAACAAACGTGAACTTAATGTATTTTACGGATGATCCTGTCCAAATAAATACCCCAAGCGTTGCTAAATGGAACACTTCTCGGGTACAAGGATATCAATGCCTTCATAAACGTTTGCCTTCGATACAAACCTGGTCAGCAGCAAGAACTGCACAATCGGTCTTGAGCTTCCAGAGATTGTAATTTAATGGATTCCCCGATGTTTGGTGTAGTTGACAGCTTCTCTTGTTGAATATTATTTGACAAACGTCGTACGGGAGTCTCTTCATCCATTCTGCTTATTCACGTATGATCAGATTTGGCGAGATTTGTTTCGCAGCAGAGTGTATTGATATCTCCACAATGGTTTCGCAAAATATACAACAGAACGTTTTAGACAAATAATTAAAGTGACCCCGATTTCACCTTGTCGATGCAGTCCTACTAAAGCACTGCTATTCTTTTTTATACTGCATCCTTCAAACATTGAGTGATACGTCCGTTTCTCTTTTGTTTGATTGCTGAATAAGTATTTCACGTAATTTAAGCTTCCAATAACTGTTGTTATAACGTAAAACCCTTAACCGAATGATAATTGTGTCTACAATAATATCTCTTCTGGTAATATGTTTTCATTTTAGCGCCCTTGATAGTTAGTTTGCCTATGCAAGCCTAAGGATTGTTTACTTATTCAAAATGTGTGGTATTTCAAATTATGCATTTCATACCATGAACGAATGAATTTTCCTTCAGCGGAGTTTTACAATATTACCGTAAAATGACAACATAATGGCTTCAATTCAGTTCTCTGAGTGAAGAATTAAGCAACCAAGTTACGAGGAAGAGCATAAGAGTATTAGGAGAAAACTTGGATTGCATACAGCAATCACAGATTTGAACACCGCTTACAGGCTGTTGCGATGTGCCATTTAACAGTGCCAGTTCCCGCACTGACTGAGCATTACGCTACTGCTCACCTTACTACTGATGTCTTGTCTTGTCTTTTCACTTCCTCGAGTAAACGAATGTACAGAGCAAATCCAGGAGGGGGGCATATAAAGGCTGCCTGGGAAGACGGCCGGCGGTGGGCCGGTTCAAACCCCGGACTCACAGCTCACAAGTTGGTGACCTAACCACTTAGCCACGACTGAGTTACTGTTACTGATCACAGGCGTTCTCTCCAATTAAAGATAGCAGTCGTTGCAAGAAGCAAAAGTTTGGATGAGGATCTGTCGGGAACTATCAAACATATTTTTATTAAAAAAGGTAATTTGTCGGATAAAAAGTTACATCTTGGGTGATGCGAAAATGAAGACCCTACTTTTTGTGGGTCTGACTGCTCCTCAAGAAATAATCAAAATGCCGATAAATCCTGATTGGGACAGTATTTAGAGAATGCAATTGTTAATTTCAGCTACGGTTTACAGGACTTCAACTCAGGGGAAAAAATAAATTCATCTTCCGGAAATGGATTAGAACGAGGACTAAACAACGATATTGCATTGTGTTGTATTTTACTATGTTATATTGTATTTTATTGACGCTGTCGTGAGTTATCTACAAACGTTGAGCGAAAAGTAGAACACTGTCACAATACTGGTGAATAAAGCGAAAAATGTGGGACTTCAAATGTGCAAAAGTATGAAATAATTACAGAGTCTATTAGAAAGCTGAGAACGAACACTTTCCTTGTCGGTCGGTATCCGGACAGGGTTGGGTACCAGAAGGTTTTCTTAATGCGGATATTTGAGATGGGATGAGTTTTGTAATTCGAACGGGTGGAGGGGGGATTCACCTGCACACAGGTCAGTGTGTATGGGATGTGTGAAGTCAGACAGAATATTGTCAGTAAACTTCAAGCACGAATCAATATGAGCATTACACATATTGCTAATCAGAACAGATAGCAGAACTTGGGAAGCACGACTGGTTATTGAGAGTCCAGACTTGAGCAACCTGAAATCGGCCTTTAGCAAATGAATTAGTAAACACAACTTGGTCGGTCGCTGAGTGACTAAAAAAATGCACCTCAGTATAAACATACACAGCTATTTATCATGCGCCCTGGTGGTCGTGTAAATAACTGAGAGTTAACCACAATCGAGAATCAAGTATGAACAAAGTGGAATTTATACGCTAACCAGTAGGTAGCACCACCCAAAGTTATTGGTACTTCAGTTGCTGAAGGATGAGTCGAAATTGGGAACGTCTTCTCATCAATACATCGTTTCTCTCTACCAGAATTTCACCAACAATTGATTCCATAGTTTCCTCAGCTGTGGCTTACTGATTATAACCAATAGGTTGAGATGAGATCCAAGCATCGATTTTTTTTATCACTAAAAAACTCAATTTTTTGAATGGGTGTTCGGTTTATTTATGCCTTTGTGACTGCAGCGCCTAATTACATTCGAAAACCTACACGTGGGGAAAAGAAACCAGTAAGGTAACGATGAACACACCACGACTCGTCCTATGTTTTTATCATATAAGTATTGATTTATGCATATGAACACCACAAGTCATTCAGCTAGCACACTGACAAAAAAACAAACACTGAAAAGCAAAGCTCTCTTAAATTCTTTTAGTACGAAAGATTGCATAGCTCAATTTATCAAGATAAGTGCACCTAAGTGGAAAGCGGATATGCTGTTTCTAGTAGCTTGAGCGAATTGTGAACTACAATTATAAACGAAAAAACACTTGTGCTAATTGCACTGGAACTAGTGAATGATGAACGCTCAGTAAGAAGGAATATATGTGAAACAGAAAAGCTACCTCTAAACGCAATGTTTTGCAGTCGGTTATTCTATCTTCCAGAGGGTTTTACAATTATGGCATAATTACTATTAGTATACAAGATCAAAATGAAGTCAAATCGTTCATAGATCTGTTCACATCTGTTACATCAGAGTTTATCAGTTGCATAAACAATAGATAACAAGCTGAGGCTTGGTTACCTTTGGATAGTTGGATGTAACATCATTAAGCACATCTGGAAAGATTACTGGGAGCCTCTGAGTTAATATACGAATTGCTTATCATGAAGTCTAAGAGAGTGAAAACTTACTGGTGCCCCAGTACACAATAGTAGTCATTGGAATTAGTATATTGGTGACCTTTGAATGAAAACTGACGGTACTTCTAATCGTTTACAACAAATTATGGGTCTCTAGCTTACAACAGTACCTCACCTCCATCATTGGATTGTGGACAAAAACACGGTTGAAATTGTCTTGAGGGGAGAGTTCTTAAATTTCAAACGATGGGTCTGATATTACGGCATCAACATTTCGGTGAGAAATGAACACACGAATACGAGCATTGGAGTTGACAAAATAAAACATACGGCAGGATCAAATGACATTTAGGATAACTGAGCAAAAGCCTGAAGGTGGTAGCTTTATAATATCTGAACATGTTCAGCATCGCAACTCTGAGTGCAATGAAAAGTCAAGATAATGAGCTCCCTTCTCAAGCTCATCATCACAACCATCAGAGTGAGGCAATTCTGTTACCGATTCCCTTGCATTCCTATCAAACCAGTACCGAGTGAAATACAACTTGTGCAGTCTTGGTTCACAGAGATACACTTTAGCAGTTAGAAAATCGAAAAAAATGTTCAGTTGTTAAACTTTTCCGCGGTGCTTTCAGCTTTTTTACATTTCCCTACCTCATGAATATTTTCCCTTTTACCGTAGGTCAACGTAAAGAACACACACGTGCAATTCAGCTGAAATGATACACAGTCATCGGCTGTTATTGAGGTTCACTAGAGCTCAGTACTGGTGGATTTCAGCATGAAGCTAATTATATAAGCTCCTCCGCTGTCTGTAGGAAAGTAATCAACACAACATTCTTGTTTGCATTGATCCAAGATAAATTTTCCTCCAATTCTATAAATATATCCTTTTGTGAAAATCAGTCGATCCCGCCGGAACACATCATAGCTTTTATGTCAATAATTTCCATATAAGTAAGATTTGTTCTCGATGAATGAGATAGAACTTTCTATTTTCATACAGAAAAGTGATTTGATGGCAAAATCAAAGCGGTGTACCACTTCGTATTCTTTCCACAAGGATTCATTCACTTTCAGAATAAACCTATTATTATGGTTAACTGTTGTTCTCATGTTACCTCGCTACTCTGCTCTCATTTAATACAGGTATCTACGATCTAGTTATCTCCAGTGTCCGTTTGGAGGACGAAGCTAGCTTCATATGTCAGGCTAATGTAAAACTATATCGCGAAGCACGAACTCCGATTATTGAAACCTTGACAAGTCTACCTGTGTATTTAGGCGTTATTGGTGAGTCAGTCTACCTGTAAAATTGTGTTGCTCTCGTTATTTTTTTCGAACCCGTCAAATACTTGAAACGTTTTGAAATACAGATAGATGTCTGGTAGTTAAACAATGAAAAAAATATGTTATTCATGAAATGATATGTTCATATATTCCTCCATCTGTGTAATTATTATTGGTGGACTGAAATTCCAATATTTTGGTTTTTACACAAATTACCGCCCTAAGTTAATACTTTGTCAGTACTGCTAATAGTTTACGTATTCAATTGACTCGTAAAGTTTTGCTGTGAAATGCTTGCATCTCTCGCTTGCTGTTGTCAGCGGTTCATCTCGGCTTTGCGAAATGGTGCAGAAGCTACATTATTTCAGGGGTGAATACATTATGGTAGCCTTTGAGTGTCAGAGCGATCATCCATGTAACAAATAGTTCACAATTCTCGTTGGTTCACCTTTCCGTCGATGATGTAAATAGACCAAGAGCTAAATGAAGAACAAGATCCTGAAGGTAATACGATCACTAAGCTTCTAACATGAAAGGGTATTCGTTTCTGCGTTTTTCCCTTTCAACGAAATAAAACTGACACATAATTCACATGAAGCACAACGTTTGGAAATTAAACTTTTATTCACACTTTTCTAAAACAACAATTAACTTTTGTACGGCTTGTTGAAAATAATACAAACGTGCACAATATTGCGCAATTTCAAGATTTTGAATAAATGGGACTGTTATTAGGACATTTTAAAGTAAATATTAAAAGACATTATATTGCCAAATGATAATCTCTCGAATGGTATTTAAACGCACTCTACACCGCTATATGTCACAGCCATCATAGGTGTTGTCCATTAGGTCCATTAGGGACATTCTACGTGAACTATTGCTAGCTGTTGCACGGTACCGGATTGGCGGAAAGTCAAACTTCGATCAAATATGAACTTGGATTGTAGACGTTGCCCTTGGAATTCACTTTTTGACACTAGGATAAGTGTAAGTAACACGATGAACTTCATTTGAACGGACAAGAGTTTGCAAATACGCTGTCAAACTAAGTTCACAGATAATGCACATCGGCCAGCAAGTACAACGTAAGGTGACGCATATCAGTGTTTTGTTTCTTGTTGGGTCAAAATTCTGTAAAAGCCTAATATGTACAGCAAGTAATACGCTGAACTAAGGTAAACTCCAACACAAACGAGCTACTGTAGGGAACCGGTGTAATCAGGCTAGAAAATTATTTCAAGTGAATGTCAAATAGATTTCAATTTTGAAAGAAACTAGGAGCTACGGGGGCACTTTTACCGTTCAGTTTACGTTTTGAAGTGACTTTTACATGACCAATCTTACACTGTACTTATTTGCTAACTAACTTGGGCTGACAAACTTTGTGTAATATATTAGAAACAAATGGTGTTTTTTAAACAGCAACTGAACAATTGTCTTGAAAAATTGGTGAGTGACAATATTTTGTTTTTATTTCTTCACACTGGCCTTTTACCTTTTTTCTAGTACCTCCAAAAGGTCTGGTTATGCGGAAAACCGTATTCAAACCACAGTTTTCTCAGACATCCTATGATCAAGAGGTTCCGAGTCGTGTCGCCATTGCTTGGAACAATTCCACACATAATCAAATCCTTCCAGCTCACCTAAAGGGAACATTGCTTGGTGAAATACCCTCAGCATCTAACAGAACCGTTGCAGATGACCCAGCCATGATCGATAGCAATCGCCCGTCAGATGAGTTTACTACCTCAAATAATCAATCCCGTAGGAATCATTCCTCCACCGGTTCGTTAGATTCCCGTAAACATCCGGGTGACAAATCGGAGATTCCTATCGTTTGGGTCAAAGAAAAAGATCAGTTAACTGTTGAATGCCAAAGCAGTCCTTCAAAACCTGTTAGCCAAATTGTTTGGATGTTGGCAGGTGCTTACCTTCAACGGACTAACATGTCAGACGTAACTGGACAGGACCCGAACCTCTCACCTTCAGCCATGCTTTGGCAGGGATCAATGCTTGGCGATAGTATTTTTGTTAGTCGTTTTCCACCTAAACTTGGTGAACGGTATGAGATTGAGGAAAGACAACTGAGTGTACCTCGGGAACAAGCAGTTTATGATTATTTGCAACTTACTGAAAACAACAATCAGACCGAAGATGTAATGTAAGTTATCTGCTTCATTTTACTATTAAATGGTTTGTCTTTTTATTTGAGCTGGATCGTTGTACCATTTGAAGTTGTTTATTCTATCATGCCACTTAGTTGTGTCGCAGTTGACTCTCAATCGGTGCCCGTTTTCGGGATGTAACATAAAATCACGATGAAGTGGAATTCAGCGCTTTCCTCCAACTTATTTCGTTACTAATTAAGCACATTGGAGTTAACTTTCAAATACTGTTTACCTTTCGAAAGTAGTGCACATGGTTTGAGTTCCCTCTGTTCACGTTACCACTAGCAGTAGGAGACAATTGTCGCAGGATGTCAACATTTGGTTTATTCTGCTCAATCACTGACGTAAAACAATCTGGTGGATATATAGCATATTGGGTTGATCAATCACACTGTTTGGAAACTGATATGCAAGCAAAGGAGTGGAAGTGAACTCCTACAATAATGAAGTGAGTATGTCAAAAACGTTTGTAAGCATACACTGAGCGAGGTCATCCAATGAGCAAGGCTTCAACCATTATCAAAAGTTTGTCATTGTTTGTGGGGACTTGTGTTCGCTGAGCTTGGCGTTTAGATCACAAACTTATGATCACCAGCCGAGATGACATCGTCAGTGCGTCGGCTGTCATTGTTCTTATGAAGTAAGGAAAAATGTGCAGATTGTTGTCAAGCCATGTCTGCAAAAAAGAAAATCCTGGATTCTTGTGATAGTTTGATCATCGATTATATGAATGCGATATGTAAATGGACTAAATTTCATAAGTGGTTTCAATCTTTATAAGGCCAATAGAATGAGACGACTCGTTTAACCTTCGCTTGGATACAAACATAATTCCATGTTTCCGGTATACCAATGATCAACGGTTGAAGTATTTGTTAGGATGAATTCAATGTTATCTTTTGTGTCCTGCCCTCACCGTTCATCTTCTATGTGATACAAAGGCGGAACTAGAGACACAACTATTGATATTACTATAAATATGTTTTTATAATTGAAGTAGTCTGTTTTCACTGAAACAGATTCCACCAAAAGTCTTATTTTCCACTAATTTCTTTTTCCAAGCCTGACCTAGTTTGAACACTTCATTAAAAAGCGAAAGGCGCATAGAAATAAGCATCTATCTTTAAATTTTGATGAAAGGAAATTTTAATATGCAGGATATATACCTCGAAAAATGGTATTACACAAACTCTACTGAGTAAGTTTATCTCACAAGATAACGCTTTAGAATAATGCATAGTTAATGAAAGACATTTCATGGAAATAAGTTATTTAGAGTATTACTAATCAATTAATCGTATTTACGGTACATTCATTTTCGTTTTGAAAAATGAATCAATGGCTCAAAAGTGAAATGTGTAATTATTGAATTATTTGGAGTGAAAATATTTTCAAGGAATTCAAAGAAACAACATGTTAGAATTATGCTTTATATAGGGTGATACAGCCAAACCGCAAAAATGAAAGTTTTAAAATAAAAGCTCAACCCCACAAAAGGTCTGTAAATGGTGCTTCTATGAACCTGTCTATATGCTAGTCAGTTGTTTTATCCAAAACAAATGGTCACTGTCGCATATCATGCAGTAGAACGCGACACAGTTACGTGAAGTGAAATGAATAAAATACCACACACATTTCTCTTCGGTTTTCAATTATGTGCTGAAGTACTTCTTGCATAAAATGTAGCTTCATCATATCTTTATACATTAGTTTCATAATAATGTAAAGAAAAAAAAACTGTAGAAATTGTGGTATTTGAATACAATCAAGAAATCACAAAAATATTGTCGTAGCTTACGTCTAAGTATTAAGCAAAATTAAACCAGAATTCAGAACTAAAATGGAATAACTCAATTACTTGTAAAGATTTACCACTCATAGAAACTGAAAATTATTATCGACATTCCCTTAAGTGAATCCGTATTTTGGCTGTCACATGTGCATGCATGAAGCATTATAAAAGGTGGAGAAAAAATGTGTGATAGTCCCCAAAGAGAGAAAATTAACAGTATTGAGAATGTAGGAAAATGAAGGCTGTACATTGACCTTATTGAGTTGATCATACTATTTGAGATTTTGGGCAATCTTTACCAATTTCAGCGATTTCGTCGATCAACTCGGTAACTCGTTCTTTCGCATATATTTATTGTCTTATCAACAATATGATTATCCTGATTTACCATAAAAACCAGTACTACAGTTTAATCAATTTGCCTGATCCACAATTCTATCATCAATTTGTAATGCTACACATTCTTTCGCTTCTGCAGGAAGGTTGCTGTGAGCATTTTGCGGTTGATAGTGCAGAAACATCATCAACGGCAACTGCTACAGTGCCAAATTGCCAATACAAATGATTTCATGGTTCAAGAATTACCAACGGTTTCCGCTATAATTGAGCCGCTATGTAAGTGTTGTTACAACATTCAGCTTTTCTATTGCTTTTGAACACTGAAGACTACGTACTGAAGGAAGTGGAGATCACTTTTTTCAGCTTGTTATCCACCCCAAAAGTATGTGGTTCGCGCAAATGGGTAACATTGGGTAGCATTTCTCCCTAAGTTTCAAATCTCTTAAGCTGGTTTTCTGTAAGTCAATAATTAATTCCGCTGATTAGTCGCTCTTTAGCTTTTGATAAAAATGTGCATTTACTATGAATATGTTGTCACCATTCTTTAGATGTGTTGCGTCTAATCCTGGAAATTAAAATTAAATTTTACATTACCAGCTTATGTCATAAAATTCTTTCAGATATTGGAAAGCAATTCATTTCGTTTATTTCATAAACGTGCGTAGGTAGCAGCTCTTTTTTCTGTGAATTTACCTCCGGACGGGAAACGTAAATATTTGACCCCATTTACTCAACCTGATTAATAATTCCACCGCGGTGTTGTGGTTTAACCCACAGTTCTATTTGAGGTCAACAAAGCTCAGTTTTAAGATGCACTGTTTAAAAATACAGAAATTATTCATGGTTCCTGTTCCGTATTTGCATTTTGCTCAATTCCCTTTTGTTGATTAGATGTGGACAAAATTCGCATTGAACCGGTCGGGGAGGTGGACAGCGCTGAAATGCGGGAAGGAGTCAATGTAGAATATCACTGTACAGCAAATACAAATCCACCAAACGCATTTTATCGGTGAGTATCCTTTACGTCTACTATTGCCGAAGTGTTTAACGCAAGACCGTCGGTTTAAAATAAATACCAGTTGTTCTCGTGTGCTATTTATGATATTATTAAAGCATTAAGTGCCCAGCTGCTATGGGTGAAAATAGATATCTATGAAAAAACCTTTAAAGCAGAATTGCAATTAAATGTTCTTGTCAGTTTTGCTGCATTCTGACTTTTATACAACAGAATAATATTGCTGTATACTGACTCGGTGATTGAGTTATAAAATGTCTAACGTAAATTTGTATAGACCCGAAGTTGTACAATGACTTAATCTGTTCTGGCACCGATCGGGCTGCCATTGATTAATAACGACTATGTCGGCATTGTGTGTCAATGAAAGATCAACACATTGATCGGTGAGATGTGCAATTCGCATACATCATTAGCAGCACATCTAGATAATCGTCATCATCACATTGCATAGTTCATTTCAGTTGACTGTGGCTCATTCATGGCGATTTGTCATGGTTTTCAAAATTACCAAGATATTTCCGTCACGAAACGAAAAACAGGAGTTACAAGTCGTACGCAATATCTTCCCATAGCAAGATCATTTGTGATGCACTTTGTAAAATCTGCTTCGCTATGCAGTAGTTTTATATTTCACGAATAACTTACTCAGCCAAGGTGACTTGTAATAAAACAATGGTTTCTATGCCAACCTTTGGGACTTATGCATACTTATACATTCACATCAGAAAACGTGAGGTATTATTTGTATCAACATTGTATTAAGCAAACGCTGGATGCAATCACATAAGCTCTATAGATCGTAGTTGCCTACTTTATGATGTAAAATCTAAGGTCCTTGGGATAAAACAGAAGACGAATTTCCCTAAACTATCCCTGGGACCCAGAATTTTTACTTCGCATCAATCCTGATCCCGCTGTAAATCACCAACCTTTGCAATAATACATTTGCACAGTATATCACAATCGCTGATCCAATCAACAACCTTCGAGAATGCCTGTTACGTCATACTTCAATACATATGGAATGAACGAAAATGGGAATGGGTTTTTATTCATCAGATTTTGTGCGATCAGAAACAGTGACGCGGAAAACAATTCGATCAATCCTTCTGCCTCTGCGGACACTGTGTTTAGATGCTTTGGTTGCATGATTACTCTTTTCAAGGCTATCGTACCCAATTTCTCCCATAAATGACGCAAATAACATAAAATGAATACAATTATTTTTTCGTCAATGAAACATTATGGGACATAGACGATAAAAGCCCTATTAAAGACAAACGACTAAACCTCACCCGCCACCACTCCCCAGAATCCAGGTTTTGTGCTGATGGCCACCAACTGAGCAGCGTATTACGAAAAAACAGTCGTTTCAATAGAAAACGTGATAGTCTAAACGTTCTACTGAAGATGCTATATACACATCATGATGCACTTACATGCCGTTTGTATGATGGCCCGGCGCCAGACCTCCGACGAACCATTCTTGCTTTGTCTACTATTGGCAGTTAATTTTTCTCTATGAACACAGCGATCAATTGAGTGGTACTATTTATCTACGGATCAAAAGTGGTTAAAATCATTTCCGTGAATAAAAGCGGATAAACGTTCTGCGTTCGGTATAACTGAAAACAAATCGATCAAATTTGTGTAAAACAGAAATAAGTACTGATTTGTTAGTTTAAATTTTTAAACTATTTTTTGAATTAATGAAGAAAAATAAAGGAACATATATGCTTTGTAGAGACTTATTTCTTTCGTGCGAGTTCCTCAGTATCATTTAGACAAAAAAATAAAGAACTAGAAATATATGCATCTCTTTGTCGAGTATTGCCTAATTTACCGTCCACTTATCCGGTGCAATTCATAGTGATTTTTTAATTTTTCCTTATGTAAAACTCTTTTTCTTGTCTTTCCGAACATTTAGCGGACACGGAAGAGTAACCATCCTGATTAACTTGGGTTGTTTCAACAGTTAACTTAATGCAACTACGAACTTTGTGTATCAGTAGGTAGCTTCTACGAAACCTCTCCTTACATAAAGGTACATTTGATTTTTATTCCCTTTTGACAGACGTTGGGAGGAGGAATCTTTCGCTGTGCAAATAACAAGTTATATAGTCATTGGCTATTATTGTGCTTTTGTTATAGCTTGATGGAACGTAATAATATTACATTGATTCTTTTAACAGCTGGATGTTAATTCGAGAAGACTCTGCACTTCTGCCTAGGGGAGACAATGTTACATACCACTCGGAGCCCAGGGATATCATTCGCTCAACACCGGTTAATTCTGCTTCGTCTGATCCGAGCACAGTTCGTTTACGGCTTCAACGCGATATGCACCGCGGGAGAATTGTCTGCTGGGTTGGTGTTCGCTTCCCCGACTCATTTAGTACACAAAAGTTTGCGGGTTCGACAATTGTGCGTCCATCGGAAATGGATGAACAAATGACATGGCGCAAAGCAGAAAGAGAAATGAACATACTATGTGAGTTTTATCTCAAGGCCAAATATTTATAAACTATTAGATGAAAGCATTTTCCATAATACTGTATCGTACTGTTGCTTTGTTCGACCAGTCATCCATCATCAATATTATCATCACACTGTGCTCTACCTTTACTTTAAAAAAGGGTTACATCAAGCATTCTGGAGCTGATATGGATGTTTCGTTAACCGTAGGCAATGTTTAACACTGTGCCATTCAGAACTCACGATACATTTGAAAAGGTCATTTGAAAGAAAACACCATGACGGGAACGTCCCCGTACACTATAATAGATGACGTGCTTGTTGCTTTGAACAAAACTAATACATATGAAATGAAGTAAGAACACTGATCAAATTGTCTGTATGCGAGTGTGATTGTACACGATTAGTAAAGGGAAAGGTCATTGAATGTTAAAGATCGTGCGCTTTTGATCTCCCAGTATGACTTTCTGTGAGCGATTGATAGTAATTCTCAGACTGTTAATTGATTTATCTCTTAATGTTCAAACAAAACCCAAAGGTGTTTCGTAAATTATATATTTTGACCACATTCTACTTAGATGAGTGTGCTGACCGAGGTTCTTCTATTGTCTACAAAGAGAATATATGAGGTTGTGTGGGTCAATGATTTTGTATGCACTTTGGAATGTGTTTGACCATTCTACAGCTGCTAGTGATCGACAGATTCTACAAATGTATGCTTCGTTGAAGCCGCAAGAGTTGGCATTGAGGCCGTTAGAGGTAAATTCGAGTGAGTGATGATCTTTGCATAGGGGCTTGGCGAGAAGATGTCTGACCGAGTCAAAATATAATGCAGCCGTACATTACGTTCTTTCTCAGTCATGTGCAAGAGGGCATTTGACGAGCCACACTTTTATCTCTTTGTATGGGCGGACTACCATTATACCCTTCTGAGACACTATCCATATGTGCCAGTGTCTGGTTTCATGTCCGATTGTGAAAACGAATAAATTAATTTGGAAGTCCGTTCTCAGATAATTTTGTTAAGGGATTCTCATGCTCATTTAATGGGATATTCCCTGCACATATTTGTCTCACCCTATGGAGCATAGCTTGAACTATGCCCTTCTTGTGTTCAAATTGAGGTAGTGCCCAGACCCAGTCTTCCTAAGGAAGCAAGGTCGTCTAACAGAACTAATATTTTTTAAAGTTAATAAAACATCCAGGAGAGATAGCTAGTCATCTTTTTCCACTTCGCGAGTGAAAGTAAAATTCAAATGTGCTGCCATAGATCGATGTCTTCTGATTCGTGAACAGGACCAAACACGCTGTGAACGTATCTTTTGTACAAAACGGTTCTTTTATCTCCACATTCAACGAAGTGTTGATTAAATCGATGAAAGTGTCAACTACGTGTACTGGTTATCGTAACTCTGTCCATCTGTCTAGAAGTATTTCTCTCTCAAAATAAAAACATGCGCTATCGGTGCACAGTAGGTTACGAAGTTCAATAAGTAATGGAGGTATTACAATGGTAGCTTCTTCTCGTACACTGAATTCAAATATAGTCCACGATTTACTGTAGGGGGAATTCGTGATTTGTGAATATTCCTGTATTCAGGTGAAAGCAACCAAATTTGAGGACCGGTACAGTTATACATAAATGTCAGTTTGATAAGTTGTGCAACAAGGATGCGTACTATTTCGCTAAAATAAATTTTACCCTCGGAGAAAAGTGTAACGGAACTCGATTTGGATTGATGTGTTTAGCACGGTACCTATGTGTCATAATTTTGATTTCGGTTTGAGTGAATTCAATGCCAGCAAATGTGAATTAATAAAAAATGGCTTAATTCGTATCGGCAGTACAAGTAAAATAATCAATTGAATAAAAGAAATGGCTGATAAGCGGTAAAAACGACAAACCAATCAGGCGTTTCTGTGAAATTTTGTCCGGTCATTCACATATTACCGGTACACTCATTTTAAATTGGTCCTGGTCCCGCGGTTGCCGAAGTAAGATGCCTCTTACTTATAAAAGTGTCACAAATTCATTTAATGCATGATTAGAGTTTAGCTTGAAGCCAAACTGCTCCCTGGGATTCAAAAGATGTTTTAGACAATAACGTGATTATCTGAAATGAAACGGTGTACTGATATTTGGAGCACTGATTAATTGATTGGCTTTTGCCAAGGTAAATTAGGTTGCAACGATTGCCGTTGGTCTCAAATGTTAGTGATTCTTTCAGATTGCATAATGAATCCCGGTATGCCTCGAAAGGTAAACACGGTATGTATAGTCGTAAAGTAATCTAAAGTAGAACAATCTGAACCTATATTTAAAGAGAATAAGCACAGAGTTGTTCTTAGTTAATTCGTTTCTAAGGGGATTACCTTAGTTTCTCCAGAAAATCGTTAATGGTAGTTTCCGTATGAGCGGAAGGTTAAACAAATTCGCAGATAATCTGTAGTGGAATATCAATACCGATGCAGTGATTTGGTGGTTTAGTGGTAAATTTTACCTTGCCATGGTACCAGTTCACCACTTGGTTGAAGTTTACCTGCTTGCGTCATGGAGACTTTGTTCCGTATGCTAATTAACGCCGATAGTTTACAAAATAAAAAGTCGCAAATACCCCTCCGGTTGTGGACCGCACAACCATGCCGGTAGGGTTTTGGCGTCAGGTAAAGGCGAGAAAACAAATAAAAATTATCATTCATTTGGGGTAACTTGAAGTCCTGCATTCAACATGCTGAATCAACTTAACTCTCTATGCAATCCATAATATATTTTACAGATTGATGTAGGCTTTGTTCTGCCGCAGTAGAACTAGTATGTCATGCAGTCACGCCAAAATGCACGGAGAATGGTTAGTGATGCATAAAATAGTTCCTTTATACTACAAACATACATGCAAACATATCACAACAATCTAATTTAATTTTACCTCTGCATTCAGGAGAAAAGGAGCATTATTTCAACAGCGAACAGTGAAGGTTTTTCTGCAAGAAAGCCATCATTGCATATTTGTTTTACATGCAGCATTCATCAATAGTAAAGATTACTACCGTTGGCCAATACCAAAACAAACGTTTGATTGAAAAATACTACCAACCAGTTGATGCACATCTATTATGATTACTTAATGTTTACGCAATTAAGTATTCCCAATTTAATACTAGTTTTTGAGCAACTTATTCTATAACTATGTTATTTTGATTTTACGGGGCACAAATCATTTTTTGATAACTTCATTTGCCAATCAAATGCGTATTTTGCTGCTCGTCGAGAATGTGAATCCGGTAATCTTTTGTCAGTTCATTCATATACTTGTACCCATAAAGTGTATTTTCGTTACAATAACCTTGTTTGCGATACCGGGTGATTTTTGGACAGACCTTTTCTAAATCAAGACCATCTGATCCATCTACAAAATATCTAATCATAGTATTGATTCTTCAGTGGACTGGCTCTGAAAGACCTGTCTATCCAAAAATCACCCGTTGTTACAAACGAGGTTATTGTGGCAAATATATATGTATATAACTGTAGCGTTTATTCGGATGTTTTGTAGGTTGACCGTTTTTTAGGTACAAAAGAGGCTGTTATGTATGTTCTAGTGAAATACACTTGTTTTTTTCAAGCTGATCAAAATTGTCTAAACACTGGTAAATTTATGGTTTGAAAACTGAATCTAGGGGTTTCACAGCAGAACTGCTCTATGATGTAACCAACAAAGAGACAACCTCCCGTTCGTTTATCTGAAGCAATGTATCTAAAACAGCAAGAGCAGATACGGGAAACCGATTTCTTTCTATATATGTGAATAACAAAAATGTAGCCGATTTTGGAGAAACTTTGTCCTTACTAGGGTATAATCAATCTCGAATTTCTCTGAAATATCAAGACAAGCCCGTTGATATATTGCTCTGATTACTATCAAACGTAAATTACTTTATGTGCCCATTACCTGTCGCGATCACAATAAAATATCCTAACTTCCTCGTAAATCAGCTGCTTGCTTCCGAAAATAGTTCGATTTCTCAATTGGCGGATTTTTGTAGTTGAAGTCAGATGTCAACATTACTCTTTAAATGCAGATGGAACCCAGTTACTGGAGGCAAGACAACATGATGTATTGCAGTGACGGTTAATAGAAAAAGATTTCAATTATTCTATCTTTAAGGATAAACGAAAATTAACCTACTCAACTGCTGACCAACACCGTATCAGTCACCTGATGCTATAAGTCGTACCAATTTATCTGGTGCATCAACAGCCTACCTTTTGTCATGATGAAGAGACAGAACACTCAAATAGATACTACGCGAAAACTCTTCTTCGCTTTGTGCTAGCTCAGTTATTATTGTTTTAATTATAAGTAATATGGCCACAGTAAATTGTCCTGTCTTTTTTTTGCATATTTTGATTAGTGTATCGGCATTCCTCCTAGCAGCTCACTCTTATTCCGTTATTCATTTAAAGATGGACTCCACAGACGCTTTTGTATACACTTGTTTCGGATGTCTACGAATTTTTCAGTTAAACCGCGAAGACGTTTATGCCTGAATACGTTTTAGTCATGCATTGGACTATGGAATCGTTATTTTCCAGATGAAACATCTCACAATAAAGCGACAGCAGAAAATGCTCGATTTTCAACCAGGTCGTATCGATGATTCAGTCATGTTTCAATGGTTCATAGTGTTTAGATAGGGAGCATAGGTTTGAGTGAACAGTCTGTGTGATCATGATGGATGGTTATGATATGATAAATATACATCAATCATTGAATAGATCATTCGGTTGCCCTCGACCATGGTGCGTTTTTGGACACCATACGATCTCGTAAATTGATGTCGACTTTGGGCACCCATGACTAAGCTTGTGCAAGTGGTT
>UZAN01045093.1:0-19973 GCA_900618425.1 Echinostoma caproni
CTATTTCCATAATTTTAGTTATCTTGATTTCTCGCTATGTATCGTCTGTGGTGATTTCAATCGTGACATCTCATTCTTATCTGTTCTGGGTTTAACGAACATAGTGCGTTTCCCAACAAGACTAAATGCTCATTTAGATAAGTGTTTTGCTAATAATACTAGCATTTTTTTCGCATCTTCCCGCTCCCTTCTTGGGTCTTCAGACCATACTTTATTAAATTTTTCCAAAAATGTACAGCAAGATCAATCACATATCGTTCACAAAAAGCCGTGACATAAAAAGAAGACAACGTCAATGTAACTAAGAGAACCTAGAAAAGCTCAATGTGATGGTCTCTCAGACGGACTTCAGTGTGCTCGACAACTCCAATCCCGCCATCTACTGTGATCACCTTACACATTACCTAAACTTCTGCTACGATATACGCTGTCCTTGGGAGACGCTATCCTTTCGGAGTGACCGCATCTGGTCTCCCCATCTGAAACAGTTACGTCGAAGCAAGGAAAGGGCATACAAAGGCAAAGATCTTCAAAGAGTGAAACTCTTACCTCTTGCTATCAAACGTGAGCTACATCGACTGAACGACATTTACACTCGTACACTCCTACACAACAAAACCTGCCGGGAAACCTGGGACACTATCAAGCAACTGAGTGCTCAATCCTCAATCGTGTCTCGAACAACAATACACGTTGAGGAACTAAGTAGAACATTCAACAAAAGTACCAAAAACATGGGGCCGAGGCCGGTCATCACCGGTGCAAACATCGACCCCAGCAATAAAAAACCCTTTACTGTTCGACAATAGGATGTTCTGAAAGAGTTGCTGACACTCAAACCCAATAAATCACCCGGTCCCGATAGGTTGGAGGCTACCATCCTTAAGGAGTGCGCTCACACACTTTCGCCAGTGCTCACAGCTCTGTTTAACCAGTGATGGGAAAACGAAATTATAACGGATTGTTGGAAAGCTGCCTTCATCATTCCAGTGCCTAAAAGAGGCACCTCAAAATTCCGTCCCATTGCATGTACGTCTGTTGTGTTGAAGCTTTTCGAGAAGTTACGCATCCANCCAAGAATGCAATCTCAGCTGAAAGTGCAGGACCAAAATCAATTTGCGTGCTGTCGCTCTCACTCCACACTAGATGCCCTAGCTTCTCTTGTTCACTACATTCTGTCAGCACTTGATGGAAACAAGAAAGCTGCCAGAATTTGTTTCTTGGATTACAATGACGCCTTCAATTGTGTTGACAGGTCTATGCTGTTAAATATTTTGTCTTNAAACGGAATATCGCAAACCATTACGGCAGTACTCACTAACTATTTCATGAATCGTTTACTCGCTACCTTGGTCGTTCCTCCTCTTCCTTAATTTCTACACTAGGGGTATTACATTGTGCCATTCTGTCCCCGTTTTTCTTTTCCACTTATATATTTCATCCATGCATACTTTACAAAATTCCCTGCTCATTAAATATGCGAACGATGTTGCAGTCGGAATCGCCCACCCTGATGCACCTGTCACCCCCACACTCCAACTTGGCCTTACCAACCTTGCTGAGTGGTCCCCTGAGCATATCCTGACCCTCAATCCCTCCAAAGGTGTAGACATACTGTTCTCACTTCTCCTAGAATCCTGTCCCACGTTAAACATATACGATGATACTATTGTCCAACCCCCAAATGTCAAGTATCTTAGTGTGTTAATTAACCGAAACGTATGCCGGTCTGACCAAGTTGTTTCTCTATTTGGAAAGATCAGGCTACCATCATTTTATGTCTTACGACTGAAAACACTATCCGTCCCTCACTTCTTGATTAAACGTTTTCTTTTGGCCTGTGTTTTACCCCTCTGGTTGTACGGGTCCCCAGTAATCTTTCCAGGGATTTTCAAAAAAGACTTTAAATTGCTTTCCAGATCATTAACACATTTATCAAGAAGTAGCGGAATTTCCCGTGAAACTGTCTGTCACTTCATCATTTCACAACATACAAAGTCATGCTTCTCGTTGTCAACAAAAATCATAGATAACCCTTCACATCCGTTACATCAAGATCTGACTCAGTGTGTATCTTCCTCTTCCACCCGGTCCCGATATAATTGTAAATTTTCTCGTACGACTGCCCTATCCGTCTTCTGTGGTGCCCTATCTTGCCAGATTTCTTTTCAGCGCAGAAAGCATTGCTTCGGACCTCTACTCAGTTCTCTTAAATTGTATTCATTTTCACTGCTCACGATAATTATGCTATAATTTTGTTCGATAATTGTTAGATGACTATGTGACTGCTGAATATCCACCTTTCGGGGTGCATAAAGCAAATAATTGACTTGACTTGACCTCCTGAGGGAGTGATCTGTGCCATGATAGGCCCAGTTTCCCAATGGATCCTCCCGCGACTGTGGGCAGGGTGTGTGTATGTGTGTGTGTGTGTGTGTGTGCATGTAGGGGGGGGGACATCTGTACCTGCCGAGCATAGTTTTGTGCAGATGAAACTGTTTGACAAAAATTCGTTTTGTTCACGAGGGATCGATGCATTGAGCATAGTCAACATGTCATGTTATGTGGACTATCACGAAAGTCCAGTATATATTTGTGCAACTGACTTGACTTGAATCTATCCACGTGAGCTACACATTATTCAGTGGTACGTTGCAATGGAGGCAGGAGTGAGAAAAACGGACCGGTGTATTTTTTTAAAATTATTATCATACCTAAAATTACTGAGTGCTACCGTTAAAGCATGTTTAAATGGAGTATTGAGGTCCCCTTCCGCGGTCCATTGATTTTGAAGTGCATGCATGACAAAACTGCTCTCGATTATCTGTCAGTAATATTAAGATCTACGTAAGTGCACAAAAATGCATTCAGAACACAAAATGTGTGCGAACACATGTTTTCGGTGAACTCCTTTTCACGCCTTTACAATCACATTGCATATGAAACAATTTCAAAGGTGGATGAGTCATGTGTTGGGCAATGTGGGCCCAAGGGAACTCCAAATTTGTGAGCTGTTTGGATCACAAAAGTAAAGTCATTACGTCATGATGTTGCATCATGGTGGTGGCCAGGGTAGTTTGAGAGCTTGGATCAATTTGCATTGTGTGTGCAGCTCACTGCCAAACACCTGACTCGTCCACCTTTCTGCTTAACTCTATTGAGAGTGATTCATATACAGATGTGATTGTAAAGGATTGAAAAGTAACTCACCGAAAACATATTCGTTCGCCTACATTGTGTGCTCTTAATCAGTGGGCATATTTCGTCATTCGAAAAATGCATTAATCTATTCATCCTGACCTACAGGCAAGGTAATAATGTCCTGTCACAGGAAACAACATCCAGCTAGTTGCACTTCACCTGTTTGCCGAGTAATTGGCAATCTGTTTGCAAACGTTTCATCACACCAGCCGAGGTCACATCATCAGTGCTTGTGAAGTGACAGTGTTCCGCTTGTACCCGTTCGTTTGTGTTCTTCTCCACCGACTATTTTTGTCCATTGTTCTCACTCTGTTCAACTCGGTTCGCTGTTGAACTGGTACGCAGGGGTGAGAGTAGGTGGGAGGTTGTTTTTCCCTCTGAATTGCAGTTTTTTGTTTCTTCTCAAGTCACCACGTGACCTATTTTATTGCGTCATTCGAGCCTTTAGTTGCATTGGTGTGTACACATGATCCAGCAAGTTGCCCCTCGTTCGACAATAAGATGCTTACAGTGGGTGATACTGGCAAAATATGTATTCGTATCCGACTCACAGTTCCTAGTGAGCAACGGTGCGTTGAAAATCTGTTTGCGACTTAGCATCCATGATACCTCATTTTTACGCATAATCCTTCGTACATCCAGCCAACTATACCTACACTTGGGAAGCAATAGAGACTCCAGTGAGAGCTGATCAATAGTGGTGCACCCCCATGCCCGGGGGCTGGGTTGTGAACCCCACGAGCCTTGCATGGAAGGTGTGCGTATGTGGGCGTGGGTAACCATTGTGGTCACACCGGTACTGACCAACATTATCGATCGAAGTGTGCTCAGATACGGTCCTCAAATGCGGTCAGTCAGTTTTCGAGGTTCGGTACTAATAGAAAGAAATGCGGTACACCTTGAGTGTTCATTCCAATAGAAAACGAGGTGCAAATGCGCATCCATACTGCGAGAAAGGTGTTTTTACAGCTGAGGAATTCCCTTTGGCGTAGAAATGAAAACAGACTCAAGACAAAAATTCGATTTTTCTCCGCAGCAGTCTGTCCGGTCTTGCTATATGGCTGTGAAACCTGACAACTTAGAGTCGAAGACTGCCGCCGATTAGAAGTCTTCGATTACTGGTGCTTAAGAATCATTCTTGGAGTACGATGGAGGAATGAGCTCTCAAATGAAACGGTCAGAAATCGGTGCTTTAATCTTGTATGACTGCGAAAGCTAATACAACGGCGGCGTCTACAATGGTTTGGTCACATTCTTCATAAGTCTGATAACGACCTGACCAAAGTTGTCTTGGCACCGCCTCCCTGCCCGAACTGGTCGATCAGACATCGGACAACCGGTATTTGCACTTTGATAAGCGGCTCAAATAGTAGTAATTTTTCAGTATGGTTTGTGTTCGCAGATTTGAAACCATCTCTATCTGATTGGCGGACTTGGATAAACAATGGCAAATTTAGAGGTACAACTCATGTGAAGATAAAAACTTTCGATTATTTTAGGCGATATATATATATATTTACATTTAAATGCAACAGAACTGTTTGTAATGATCGACAAAGAGCGCACTGGACAGCTGTTTCGTTCTGCTCGGGACTCGTCAGTAATGTGCATGTACTTTTTGTATCCTCGTGTCAGCACTCTCTATCGATCGTCACAAACATTTCCATGACATTTAGATGCGTTTATCTAGGTGGGGAATTGGTGATCTCCCAAGGAGTGAAACCTACACACCCAAGATCATCATCAACAGTGTCTGGTGACTGTGTAAACAACCGAATTTGGGGTTGCCAGATTGAGAATGTGAAAATGCGAATATAATACCTCTAAAAAACTTTCGCTTCTATTTGAAAACCCCGCTGCATGGTGTACCCAAATTGATAACCTTAGGACGGAATAATCGGAAGCAGCGCCAGGAAACACATAATAGACTGGTGGATTGGTTCTTTTGTACCAAATCAGACGATGCAACCGGTAGAATGAGGGGAACAATGCAATCCAATAAAAAGGATCAGATATTGTTTCATCTACTGTCGGGTGAAACTCATGATTTACAAAAATGCAATAAATATATTGTACACATGTGACAGCACATGCACACATTTAGGAAATTCCAACTAGTGAAACCGATGGATGCGGTACTATTCGCACAACACCCCGGGCGGGAAGTTCAAATCATTTACGACTGGGTTGTTCATCTCGTTTGACGGAATCATGTGACTGAAAGGCAGATCAAAATGTTCGATCAATTGCACTGTGTGAATGAAGCACATGAAATGTGGTTTTTTTTTTCAACGTATTGTTCACTGCAAGTCTATTAATTTCAGCTCTGGAGCGTGGGGGTGAGAAAACTTTGAGGACTGCACTGAGAATAAAAATAGATTCTAAATTCGGATGACATTGTTCCATGACGGATAATCAGGCAGAGATTCAATATTGACCATGTGTGACAACTAAATATGTCATATCCCTGTAAGTACGAGCAACATTATCTTATGTGCTGAATCGGAATGGTCATGAATCAGATTGATCGAATAGTCAGTCCTTCTAACTGATCGGGTTGAATGAGACCAGAGCAATAAACAAGTTTATTTATAGTCAAATCAAAATAGATAAAGTAGAAATTTTGCAATGGGAATGGGTGGAACATGTCACGTGAGCTGGTAGTTGTGAACTAAGGGGAGTGAATGATAAGATAAACTGGTGAGACGTTGAAATACTACGGATGGATCAATTACATTTGTATTCCACAGACAGTTCGCCTTGCTATAGCACAATAAGTTTGTAAGAAAATTAGCGATGCTTTTGGCATAGGGGTGTACAGAAGGCGTTTCCCGTTCTGGATCACCATTTCAAATACACATTTCATTCTTACCAAAGAAATTTCTCCCATCTGCTTCGAACAACACGACGTGGATTAGCGAAGAGATCGAGAATTGGTTGCAGAAGAAATTAGGCACATGAGATCTACTTTTATTCAAACGATTTACAAAACTTTTGCCGGGATAATATTCGGTGATATAGTGAATTAAGCAATGCCTGACTGCTGGCCAGGAATTTGGTAGTTCCTTCATATCTCATTCGCCCAACAGACGAATTGGATTCAACTAGGAGTCGTGAGATGCTTTGTAACAGTGTTCAACAATGTGCACTGCAGAAATTCCGGTTCTTCTTGTCGTGACACTGGAGAATATATGTTTCTCACACGATAGAATGAAGATCTCACCAACTGTGCTGTCCACCTACCCATGATCAGACAGGATGCCTCATAGATATCCACGGTACACAATTCCAAAAGGTAAAAGGTCGTCTATACAAAATTTACCTTCACAAGTGACCAAATTTTCATTGATGTGCGCAAAAAGTTGAAATCGTCATCTCTATAGACTGCACAGTCTCAGCTGCTGGAATTACTCACACTATCTCTACTCGCTAAATCGATTTGGACCAATTTGCATATGGCTGATTCTGTCTCACCACATTGTGTACCAGTCCAACGATGGTCGCGGTGATGCACAAATGGAACGAACAAGTTATCAGCCATTACCACAGTTGGACAAACACATTCCACAGTGATTGGGGAAATTGAGGACTCAATCGACAACCGATGATGACAAGACAATACGGGGTCATCTCGTGACACGCAGTTGAATGTATTTCAGACATCTGTTACGTAACTGCAATGCTAAACTGTTGTCAACACTGTTTTCTCATCACCAATTGGAACAGAGAAGTCAGAAATGCGAGTTTGCACAATGTGTCGTCTATGGTCATTTCGCTGCATCTGGACACGTACACCTACTCCAGTCAAAGTGATTTTTATGTAGTCACTGAGATAATAACTGTGAAATGAAGATAAGATCGTTAGTCACAACGAGCAACAAGACACAACGAGAGAGGGTAGGAGGTCAATCACCACGGTAAAGCGAATGGGACTAACCATCCACGTTGTTGTTTGTTTGGGAGTGTGAATGGCTAGCACCTCGGCCAATTTCAGTAACTTTTTGTTTGTTGTGTTGTAGATGACCTGGAATACGTGGGTCGGAGTGATACAGTGTTTTTATTCGAATACGTGTTGTGTTATCGAAGAACTAAATCTTTTCTGATCATTCGATGACGTAACGGTTACAAACTTGTTGTTCATGGCTTTCTGGAGTAGCTACTTCGGGATGGATTCGGTCATTCTGTGACGTAACTGCCTCTCTGTCCTGTCTATGTGGATAGCTGAGCAAGCGCACTTGAATTGGTAAATGTAATTTGATTTGGCGGTGGGGAGCAATGTGTCTTTCACTCATGTCAATCGTTTTTGTATACTAACTTCAGAACATTTTCATTTTGTGGACAGTTATTAGGTTTGCTATTTTTGGTGCTACTTTGCTATGCTTAGTAATGAATACACCTGGATATACATTTGCTAGTATTACTTCTTTTAGCATGTAGCTTACATCGTTCAAGATGTCCTCTGTGCACATTTCACGAGCTCAATGAACTAGTGTGTATGAGACCAATTTTTTGTCACATAGGAATGAAACTCGTGAGATGCAAGTATTGCCCATAACACGTGTTCTTTCGAAAGATAGATCTTTTAATTGATCCATTTGGTCGACGAGTAAGGCTTAGATCTAAAAACTCGATGCGGTCATCCCGTTCGTCGTGACAAGTAAGCTAGATGTTTCGGGTGAATTGTTTGGAGTAGATGAAATAAGTTTTCTCTGTCCTCCTTGACGTTGCTTATGACGAGAAATGTTATCAACATAGCGACAGTATATATCTAATTTTGAGATATCCTCTTCAAGCCCCTCTTCCAGGTGACCAAGAAAAATGTCCGCGAGAATCGGTCCCAAAGGACTACCCATGGCCACTCCATCTGTTTACCGATATCCTTGACCCAGGAAAGAAAATCTAACGTTTGACGTGCATAAAATAGGTTGAAGAGGTTGGATAAAAATAGCAGACGTGATAGCCCACTGGCAGGCAATCCAATGTGTAGTTCCTTTTCTTCAATTGTCTTACAAATAATCCCGACCGTCGCATGCAGCGGACACATTTGTGAATAGAGATTTGACATCGATTCAGTAAAATGGAACATTTGTTAGAAGTTTCTTCGATAACACAACACGTATTCGAATAAAAACACTGTATCACTCCGACCCACGTATTCCAGGTCATCTACAACACAACAAACAAAAAGTTACTGAAATTGGCCGAGGTGCTAGCCATTCACACTCCCAAACAAACAACAACGTGGATGGTTAGTCCCATTCGCTTTACCGTGGTGATTGACCTCCTACCCTCTCTCGTTGTGTCTTGTTGCTCGTTGTGACTAACGATCTTATCTTCATTTCACAGTTATTATCTCAGTGACTACATAAAAATCACTTTGACTGGAGTAGGTGTACGTGTCCAGATGCAGCGAAATGACCATAGACGACACATTGTGCAAACTCGCATTTCTGACTTCTCTGTTCGAAGTTAGAACAGCATTGCTTATTTGATTACATTACCCGATATTGCGCTCCCAAAAGTTGCTGATGCAATCCATCCACTTGTCGGGACGTTAACTTTCAACTTCAATTGTTGGTAATTGTCGTTTGTATGCACACGTTTATTCTATGTGATTAGTCAACCCAGTGTACCATATGAGCAATGAATTGTTAATATCTCACATCATGTGTCTTCCTCGGCATTTGATGCATTTGATGCCTAAAGGAAATCCAAAGTTCTTGTTTTGAGACAACAGCCGATGTCACTCGACTGCAGTCGTTGATGTACACGGTACACTGCACAGCGAAGATTTCGAAGAAGTTCGTTCATTTGAATGATTTTATACATTGTGCAGTTTATTTCCCAGTCAAAGAAAAACGTGTTCTGGAAATATGTTGTTGCTAAGCGAACGATGTATACGGTGAATTTGCTCAGTCAGGCATATCAATGATCTTTAAATACCCTCTGGCAAAGACTTTGTGGTCACCAAAATGCACATACTTCGGATCCCCGTTGGGCAATGTGGAACTACTGGTCACCAGTGAATCGCAGCGTAAATGATCTATTCACCTGATTAGTTGCGAACACATGAGTCACTACTATCAGGTCATCACTCGACGGACGTGTGCACCGCAGGAGTCCAGTTGGATTTGTGATCTGTGCTGAGTGTACACTAACCACGGTAACGACGAATGGTCATCCAATCTCCGCTTTCCCAGATATGACAGGCGTCAATGAATGTGTCCGAGNCCGAGATGGAGGTGGAGGGGGGGGGTGCGGGTTCACGTAATGCCGGCTGATGAAGCTCAATGGAACCGAAAACAGTGCGCGGAGGCATGTCCTCTCGGACTGTAGTCTCGACCACGAGAGACGAAACACGGGTAAGCAAACGATAGGGACAGCAAGCAGTGATCACTGACAAACCAATCCTCCTTCAGTGAAGGTTTGGGTGTTAGAAGCGGAACAAAGTGAGACAAAAGGTTCATTCAGGTGTAAATGTACACATCCACGTTTTGATAGCATCATTGTCAGAAGTGCCGTGCCAGAGAAAAAGGATTGTGACAGGAATTTTTCGGATGGCCAGGCAATTAAAATCTGTAATCTGTTGTGGGAAATTTGTGCTTGATTTCATTCGATATGTGTTAAATTTGGTCGTAGACAAAGTAAAGCAAACGTAAAAATAGGAAAACTGAGGAGTACTCATCAGTACACAACAAATGTTTAAATCTATCATGAACTCTACCGTTACACTTAATCGGGTTTTGAATGTTTCCCGCGGAGATGGCACAGGGATAGCTAGTGCCAAGATGAACACAGTGAGTTGTCTCCACCTCGCATTGGTAATATTGTATGCACAGAATTCTTCGATTTCAATGTTATCCCAATCGTGGGAAAATGCCGAAAACGGTGAATTTTTAAATTACAAAAACGAGTTTAGACAAATGATTTACGGAACTTGTTCAAATACACTTTTCTCACAATTCAAAACAGATCTTCCCGATGCCATTGTGTGTGTTACATTGACACTGGTGGGCGAATGAGTCTCTAAACGGTAACTACAGTTGTGTATCGAGCAAGCGACTCGTCTATCACAATATGATTACACACACACACATGTACCAAAAAGTGTGATCAACGTGGTCCTGTAGTTGGAAATTGCGTTTATCATCGTGATGTTCTGGTTCTTATGTATAACGATACGGTAAGCACAATTCGTAACTGTCAATAATATGAACCCCCGGGAGTTAAAAATAGTTGACCGTTGCGATGCTACTGAATAATCATCACAGTAGCGTTAGTTTTCTTTTTTCGTGAAGTGGAATTTCCGATAGGGTGAACTGTCCAGTCGAAGATTTATTAACATATATGGGGTACTTGGGAGCCACTGATTGTGGTGTTATTGGTGGTGCAGTTTAAACTCCTAATCCCATTTTTTCATCACTTTACTGATCAAGTTTGTTCTAATTTAAAGAACAGAGATTGAATTCATCGAGGAGGAAGGTAAATGCCCAATTCGAACTTGTAGTTTATGTACTAAATGAATGTTTTATTCGAAACAGCTCACATGAGATCATTTTGAAGTAACTGTCAAATAGCCATCATGAAAACTTGTAACACAAACACNACACTAGTATGATTTTCGTTCCACATATTTATTTTTATTTTTGAAATATTGACTGACATTTTATCAAATTATTTTAAAGATATATAAGACAAACTCCCTGCGTTCCTGGTTAGAGCACAATAGTTCTAAAAATTACACGTTTGATTGTTGTGATTTTCCTACCTGCGATTCCTGGAAGACAGTGAGTTGTTTTGCAAAACGATAAACAACCTCGGAATTTTTCGAATAACTAGTGTTTTGAAAACCAAAAGCGGTGTTATGTATGAATTGCCTAACAAATTTTGAGCTAATCTGAATTAGTCTTGTGTTTGAATTGTGTGCGATCAGATCAGTTGTCTCGATGGGGTTGGAACCTACGCCTGGGTGTCGCCTGCATTTTTAAATTACGCACATCCTATCAATTAAGCTATGAGGCCTACAGACAGTAATCATGTGTCGTCGAACCCCTAGGTGATATAATCATCCAATGCTACACTTGTTAGGACCGTTTGTGTGTCTTCCGGTAGTCGCTGAGTGGTCGAAGACCCTTTCTTATAATTCACTCAAGAACATCAAAGATCAATCATTATTTAACAATTTAATAATTGCTACCATCAAATTATTTGTATGACTATGGTTGAGCTGAGATCCAACATAATCATTCAAGCCTAATTAGCGAATTGAGAGAAGATTTTAATAATAAAAGACTGATTGAATATGAACATTGACGAATAAGAGTAATCGTAAAATAAACCAGTTAAATCATAGGTGAGTGGAACAATTTAGGCACACTCTGGGTTCGAGATCATTTGCAGTCCAACCTAGGGGATTTATCAAATCCATTCAGATTTCTCCTCAATACACGGAGATTTGATGATTTTCGAATAAAAATAAATAATTAAACTGGTCAGATGTGTAGTGTGATCGATTCCCGCTCCCAGGAGGATCGGTGAAAATCAGGATTAATGATAGCTGCTTCTCGTTGTGTTCACGTGAATTCCACGCATAAGCCTCAAAGTTCAACTGTCTGGTTTCAGTCTGATCTCGTTCTACTTGAGCACAATAATATCGTGGGCCCAGCATTGTCTATGGTACTTGTTTCAATTTGACATTTTAGTTTAGGGGGGGGACCTGTAAGGAGAAGATTGATCGCATCTCCTGTCTCTTTTCATTCCGGATTGATTCTTGAACGTTGGTAAAAAAATTCATGATTAAAGAATTTATTTTCACATAAAATTAACTGAGAGTAAAAATACAAAGTTCAGGAGGTGAGTCATTTAAAGTATGAGACTGACGAAATAATGTGTTGCATATGAAATAATAACCAAATGGAGTTTGTTTTTTAATCGCACACCGCAGTACGATGAACCGCGCGCGCGCGCGTGCGAGTGTGTGTGTGTGTGTAGGCGAAGGACCACGATTTTGGCTGTTTGTTGCGGGGTTGGAGTGGAGGCTGTGGTAATTTGATGTTGACTCATGCACACATCTGTACTGGGTTCAGAAACAGCTGTGAGATCGGGAATTCTCTCGAGATCTAATTCTATTCGGCGTCCATCTCCTCCCTGAGAGGAACACGAAAAATATCAACTTGGTAAGAATTTCTCCGCGATTTGTATCCCATAGTATGGCGACGAAAACTGGTTACTAATTTACTGTTTCTTAGAGGCGAAAATACCCCACCATCAACTATCTCCGGATCTACAAAAGTTCTGTCTATTTGTTTGTCTTAGTATTCCCGTGTAAGTGTGTGCATGTGTGTGTGCAAGTGACCTCTTCGTACATGTTTAACACATCGTGTTGCCTGTTGAGCCGCATAAGAAATATCTCGTCAGCTACCTGAATCATATTTTTCATCAACACCCCAGAGTGCTCCTGAAAATCTTTCCCAGGAACAAAGTTGATCAGTTGTAAGTTTTGGCAACCGCACCAGTAATATTTTGTCGTAAATGATTGTATCTTACAGGACCATTTTGGCTCATGGTGTTTTATTTGTGTCAATCCGACAGGTTTATCTTTACCGTCAACCCACGGAGGACCTGTTAGCTATTGTCTCTTTGCCACCTCGTGGCCTCCCGATCGTCCTGCCTCTCTGCTACTGTCATTGTTGTGACACCTTGACGAAGGTGAGAGAAGCCTCTTTTCCTGAAGCGTGGTGCTTGAATCGGACAAGCCTCCTTAAGGGCCAGAAAAAAAGATTGTTATTGCCATCCTCGTTGTACATTTAGACCAATATCTCCAGCTGTCATTCTCAACCAAGTGTACAGATTCAACTTGAATTTTATGGAAATTTGGGGAGTTGTAAATTTTCACATCCCTGCGGAGTGGCTAAGAGTTCCTTCGGAGATCTACTGATTTTTATGTCATCCGATTGATAAAAGGCGGTTTCTATCGTTGACAGACAGACATTGTCCGAAAACAAAATGAGAGTTTTGTCACGTGATGAAAGGTGACTCTTGAGACAGGCACGTAACAGTGTGTGTGTGTGTGTGTGTGTGTGTGTGTGTGTGTGTGTGTGTGGTCAGTGCCACTGATGTTTGCCGTTACGACGCCGTGAAGCGTTTGAAAATTCGCGATCAACAAATGTTATGGAGAACCGCGCAAAGCCCCGAAGAGCGATGGTGGCAGTCCTTCCTGAAAATCTTATCCTATTGTGTAAAATGAAGAAAAAATAATAAAAAAGAAAGTTATTGTCGACAATTTTTGGAAATTGTTAGAAATATATTGTGAAAAGACAACGCCGTGTGCAATACAAACGACAATAATTGATTTAGGATTGTTGTATACAAATTCACCAATGGGTGCCGGAGACACTGAGATGTTTTCACAAATGATTTATGCAAAACAAAACAACGGTTCTCCGTCGTCTGCCACCGTCGGATACCCCACTGATATGCAGTTAACGTCAAAATTTTGTTATAGTAAATACTTATGAGCGGTTACTTTTCTTGTTCTAAAGGGGTTTTTGTAACACTGGATCGATTTATCGTTCATAGGAGAGAGCATGGGAGAGACGAGGAATGTCACAAATTTTCTGTATTCCGTGTACTGATTGACTGCAATGGGTGGCGAAATTTAAGACGTGACAAAGTTACATCTTGTTCGTGCTTGAAAGAATCAACTATGGTAGCCAAAACGACGTGATTTGGTAGAAAATTCCAAATACTACACAATCTGAGAGCAAATGAATGACACTGGAATTCTTTGGTTTAGGAACATCAGTTTGAACCAAGCGGTCAATTCAATGCTGCTCTTTCCACCGGGTCGCTGTCATCCAATATCTGGTAGCCATCAGTCCGTGTTGGATTGTTCTTGAATATTGTTGATTGTACCTCTATTCCCTATTAAATAAATGAGAGTAAATATCTGATTACGACTTGGGATGCCTCCTTCGTCTCCGAATTTCCCAACTATGAGGAGAATAATGTTCGGTCATATGTCAACGCTGAGTTGGAAACACAGAATGTGTAACTGTCAATGGGATCAGAAAGTTCGAATTGGAGAAACGGTCAAAATAATTTGAAAGCAGTGAATTTTCTTTCGATCACTCTTTACTAACGCTTGTTCATTAGTCGGACATTTAATCGATCAATGGGACATGGACATTCTAATCGATAGTTTAAGCACTAGTTTGAATGCGTGCCCTCTGCGGTGTGTGTTGGGTGATAAGGTGAACAGTGAATGACATGGGTGTTTAGCTTTCTTCAGTATTTGATGCACTTAAATCTATTCTCCTCGAAGTCAATGATACTGAGTGGAGTACAACCTCAGTGATTCCAGTCGTTCCACATAAGCCTTGGAATGAAGTCCCTTGACTATCTTGGTGACCGTACTTTGTGGACGATCCAGAATCTTATGGTTGCATTTCATCCATTGACTCCACGCTTGAATGACGTACTCTATGTGAGGTTGAATGAAAGGTGATAACGAACGTGGGAACAGAAAATTTGTCAAATACTAACTTTAGCAAACTATCACGTCTTGTAGCGGTGGACGATGCCCTGGAGCACTGAGATCCTGCTCACTTCATGCATATGGAAATTGTTGATATTCCAAGGGGGAACCGAGGTTCCTGGCGAAGAGATTTGATCGTACATTACCGCGGGGCTTTTGAATTCAGCCATGCTAAAATCTGCCACCTAGTGTTTTCGCAATTTTCAGGTGGAAAACTGTGTTCTATCCTCAACACATTTTATCAAATCAATTCGTTCAATTCTCAAGGTCATATGCTGCTGCACAATTTTGATCTCCCTTCGTTTTATCAAGCGTGTGAACACCAGTTTTCACGTTTTGCGCATTGTGTGCAAAACCGCTGTCACCGATTGAGGAAGAAGGGGCAAGGACAACAAATAAAACATCGCGCTGGTTGGAGGGTCGTCGCTCTCAGGTGGCGTTCCTTCAACAAATTGACTGTTCCCGTTATTATTTCCAGTAACGTTCCGTTCGATCCTGGAAAAGTTTGATGAAGTCAAGAGTATGTTACACGAAAAAATGTGCAAAAACGTTGGAGTTATTATGTTCCAGGAAAGCTGATCACATCCTGACATTGAGGACGGCATTGTCCTGCTTGATGGATTTGATATCTTTCGAGATGATCGATTTGTGAACTTCAATAAAAGAGGTGGTGGAGTAGTCACTTTGTTTCATTTTAATACCAGGAAAATCAACTGCATTGTCGTTCAATGCAAACCCCGTTTTCTTAGTAATTTTAAGCATATCCTGGGTGTAGGTTTCACTCCTTAGGAGATGGGCACATCCCCCCCTCCCACGAGTTAAATGCACTTAATTCATTGTAGTTAACAGTCACAGCATTCTGAAAGTTGATTCTGTTAAATAAATCGGAGTCTTTTTTATCCCACAACCTCTCTTGGACCTCACATGTAGAGAACGTTTACAACAAGGTTCGTAAACTCTCTTTTTATGCTTTCAGGCTTCGGAAGCTTGCTGTTCCCCCAAAACGTAATTTTGAAATTTATGGTAGCATGCATCCTCCCTCATTCGCTCTACTGTTCCCCTGTTTATTTTCCCGGCTTAAAAGAAAAAGATTTCGTATTGATTTTCAGGTCTATAGAACTCCTAACCCGATGTAGCGGCATAGCCAGAGAAGTTCTGGTTGATTTTATTGTGTGCAAACATATCGATGCATGTGAAAGAATAGCTGACCGAACAACGAAGATCACTGCTTGCACAAAGAACTTAATAAATTGATGTCAAACCCCGCTCTCATCATAGGCTGCTTCCCGCACGCATCGTCGCATACAGAAACAGCATCCTCCCTTTTCGTGCTCGCTTTCTAGTAAATCGGACACCCATTATTACAGGTTTGGTTGAACACTTCATGAGTTAGTTTATTTATTGCTTTTTTTTATCTGTCACTATCGTCTTCCGGCGTTCAGTTTTCTGTCGCTCTGTTTTTATTTTTTGAATTAATCTATTCACACTCGGAGGCTAGTCACCTCAGTTCCACCGTATTATCGTAAAACAGTCGCTGAAAATTCACCCTACGGGTGCATAAAGCTTAATTTGACTTGACTGACTTCTTGAGTATATCGGTGCTGTAGTGCTGAACTTCAAAAGTAATCATCCACACAGCCAGAAAAAATGCTGTGTTAGAACCTTGTTCGGAAGAATATGCATCTATATAGGTTGTATCTCATTAAATATCAATTTTTCACATTTCTGCAGTTCGTGCAGCGATCAATTCGAAGTTCGAATTCATTCAAGTACCGCCCAGCAGTTGAGATTCGAATACAATTGAAAAGGTTGCCTGTGTTAGAAACAATGATACGTTGGCTACCTCGACATTGGTCGTCAGTGATTAAGGTGTGCCTTGTATTCGAAGAAACTGACCAATTCTGTTGGACAGCTGAGGCCACGTGATATGAAGCCATTATGGAATGCCTAACAAAGCAGAGCACGTATTGATTTTATCAACAAATTCAAATCGCATCGCCTGCCCAGTTGGCTTGACTTCGATGCAGTGAATTCGATGTTGTTTTCGATCATCCTACCATTGATGCCGAGCACTAAGTAACAGCTAGTCCTCCAGTTTTGTCACTGTTTTTCAAATTCATGCATCATCTGCGAACATTAACGTTTGTGGCCCCAGAATGCCCTCGTAGCTCATTTATTAGAAGTAAATATATTGAAGGGCCAGGCACGGATTCCTGTCAAACTCCTCGGGTCACACTGATAGGAGGAAATAGTGACCCAGAAGCCCGAACTAGCATCGTGCGTTGTCGATGTAATTCTTCTACCCAGCCCAGTAGAAGTTCCCGGATTCTGGAACTGTGTACTTTCCCCTACGATCTTCTGAATACTAGCTACGGTGTTGTGACTGACAGTTCTGAACTTGTAAAAATGACTAGGTTGACCGTTTAACTCTTGCCCAGTAGGAAGGCGTTGATCGAACTGTATACGTTGTTCGATCATCAAATCGTTTTTTATTGCTCTTCGCCGCAATTTTCTATCGTTGTTCTGGTGATCTTCTTCCATCGACCTTGGAATATTGATGGTGTCTTTTTTTGGTATTATAAAATAACCGAGAGCAAAATTATTAATACTATACCTTTTGTAATTCAAGTTGTCCCAATATCATTTCAAAATGCCCGCGAATCATTCGAAGTTATCCGAGTATCATTTCAAGATGTTTGAGCGGGATATCAAGCTGTTGCGTTGACCTCACCGATGATGACAAGCCTCCCAGCGATGTCTGGATGACCACCACGTACACCTCACCGCTGATACCAGTGAATCATGCTCGATCAACGCTTGAGCCGTTGCTCACCTTCCTAACATGGTACTACAATAGAATTCATAAACTACACCTGAAGCGGTCGCACCTCGGACACCAATCGATCGTGGTCGATCGATAAACGCATCAGTGTTGAGCAGATTCCCATCCAGCTTGTTCCAAACTTTCCGATTATATTCCATCTCTGCGAACGCCATCACAGAAGGAGCATCTTCAAGTACTGAACAATCCAAATTACCAGTTTGGCCATATATCCGGACCGGAGTGAGATATCTCTATCACATCGACTGCAATCGGAATAAAATAACAAGGGTTGTCAAAATATGCCATAAATTACGGAATTTTATAAGAAAATACAAATTCAAAAATTGGAATGTGTTCAATGTTTTCTGAGTATGGGCTCTGAATTCGATGATCTTTATCGCTGAGATCATATGGTATCATATAGTATGATTGTTGATTCTTCTCAAAATCATTCTTTCGACTCATTGCCCACTCTATCGCTTCCTATTTGTCCCGTTGACATTCTTTTCGTTCTGGTTATCGATTTCTTACATAATCAAGCGAGTACGCACTTCTCCTAGTCTCTGACACCTCAATGGACAAGCAGACACACGCACACCGATCACTCGTATAACTTCGACCACCCCAGTTCTCTTGTGACCTCCATTGTCCCTTACTATTATTTGACCTATGTTCCGTCTACCCTTGTTCCGGTACCGGTTCACCGCTTATCATTTATCGATTATTTAACCACCTACGCACACGTGACCTGTTTTGATGGCTCCTCCGAAGTTACCTGTCCAGGTCGAATTGTGTGCGCCCAACTCTCTTATGATTGGCTCATCTTTGGACTTATTTTGCTTCACTCCGTAAACTTTGATCATATTCTCTCTTTGACGCAGCGGTGAGCTGTCCCCTTTCGGAGCACCTTGATTGACAGCCGAGCGTTGTTGTATTCCTATTTGGTGCATTTATGTCCAGAAGTGCTTTGACGACTGTCCCAACCCAGATACCTCACAAATCAAGGCTTGTATATTATTTATCATGTCATTAATTAATTCGCATTAATAGTACCGTATCACAAGACAGTCTTGGTTTTCATTACACTGGAACTGGGACTTTGCACGTCACTTGTCGTTAGGTTTAACACGGGAAGGTAGTCCTTCTAATTCCGCAGAAAAGGAATTATCAATGATTAGTAGTCGCAATGTCATGCTAGAGCGCGAAGAGGTCCTCAACGCATTCGGGTAATTGTTACATGAAATCACTCTACGAACTCACACATTTGGTTAACTAAGACTTTAATCCGTAATCTAAGAGAAGATAGTTAGAAATGAGTAGCTAGGATATGTGGTTATATTAGCACCCGTGGGTAAGAAATTGAATTCTGGTGGATACTGATTAATATACAAATTTGAATTATTTCTTATAAGTTCATCGATAAGCGTGGTTGGAACTGCGCGGGATGGAGGGGGGGATGAAACTGAGATGATTGGGATGCACAAACGAATGACTATTGATATAAACGCATAGAACGAATATCGTGGGACGTAAATTCTGTTGGATTCATACAGTCACACACACACACACAACCGACTTTTCTTCTCGCTCACTCTCATACCAGTACACATTTGGACAACCGATACACTGGTTCGGATACCGTACCGACACGAGTTGATTACAACAACTGTTAGTCTGTCAATCCGGACAATGCGATGGTGGCAGACGTGTGATTTCCATCTCTAAATCCCCTGACCAGTGCAAGCGAGTCTGTGGACAGAAGCTCCCTGGATTGCTTGCTTTCTGTACCGATCGAGAGTTGTGTACACACGCGGGCAGCGCTGTTCACTTGTTTACACCCCGAACTCGTCATTCCCAGGTCGACAGTGATCATCCGCTGCATGACCGGAATACAATACCATCAATCCGAGGTGTCTGTAATGTCAGTGATCACTATTCATCTCCGTTTCTCCCACAAAATCCCAATTTTTGTTTTGATCTCATCACGGGGTGACAGCAGCCGACACATGTATGACAGCGCGGAATCTCGTTGTGTGTGTGCGCGCGTCCGACCGAGTAACGTGGTGCCAACTGACAGACTGCATGGGATCGGTAACGTCTAAACTGTTCTGAAATCGATACTGACTCTGAAATGTAATTGGTTTTGTGGCGCATCATAATCAACAACTGTTCAATTTTCACTCCCTTGATTGTATTGTATTGTATTTGTAACTTGTGTAAGCATATATGATTACATTTAAGTTAAAAAGGTACATTGTTCGTCACGCAGAATGAAATAAAAATAATCAAAAAATAAGGTAAAGAAGGTCGCTGATATACGTATTATGTACAAAGCATTTGACGTAGTTCATTTGAGACCTGTTCCTTTTTGGTCAAGAGTCAGGCCAGGTAGGGTACAGGGGAATTTTTATA
>UZAN01045094.1:8264-19440 GCA_900618425.1 Echinostoma caproni
GGTCAAGCTAAGACCTGGCATGAGGGTATGAAAACCCTAACCAGAAGTCTGGGTCACACAGGTCCCGTTAGGCTCCCTGGATGGGGACCTCGGGATGATCGTACCCGATGGTTAGCTACACTGAGTGATATGGCTGAGNATCTTCTCAATTTCTCTGTATCATTAATCCACTGAACTTTTCAATTTTCTCTTCGATCCTACTTTCAACCTCTCCTGTCTTTCTCCTAATGTTCATACAAATGGGTAGCCGAACGATAGCAACCAAAACCGGCGCACGGTAGTGCATGGTTAGTGGTTGTGCAAACTGAAACTGAAACTTTGTACGCTGTACAGTTTCCCCCAATATTCTTTCGCTTTGTTTGTTGGTTGGGTGAAGATGAGTGTGTGGGTGAGGTGGGTGGAACACGGCCTTTGAAAGCATTTTTTCCAACACATTCTTGCCATTCTTCTTCCGTTTCCTAAGCTGTTTCTAATCGATCAGTTATCATCCCCGGAACCTCAGCTGAGGAGTCCGAACGGACCTAATAGAACTATTACTATCGTAAACTTCTTTAGGTTCCTACGTCCATATGTTATCGCTTATACGTGTTCTAGTGTAAGGTTGTCACACGTCAATTCATATCGAATCACATTGGTTACGTGCTTCAAATCTGGCGGTATCATGGTTCTTCACGCGAGATACTACTGAGTAAACTTGATGATGCTACGTCCGGGAATAAGAGAAAATGATTCAGCTCCTATTCATCCATTCATCCGTCTTCTTACCTGTCCGTCTCGGGAAGTCCTATCAATTGTGTTGGTGGCGTAGCGGTGTAGTCGGTGTCACCGACTTGCTTGGGACCCTATCGTCCGAGGTTTCAAGCCCCGCCACCGTCACCCAACTTTAGTGGTTGTCAACTTTGCTGTCGTCCGGTTCAATTCCACGCCTAACCTAACGGGGCGTCGTGTGGTTCGCCAGTCCAAGTCTCGGGGCTTAGGTTACCGGTTTTCCATCATTAAACAGCAGGTCCTCCACAGGCTCGTTTGATCGCTTCCTATGATTGATATATGAGAAATTAAAGCATTATTTATCTGTCTTTATTGATCAATTCGATAAGAGGTATGTAGTACTTCAACATGTTTACTACCTACCACGAACATTGCACTCTGAAGGCCAAACCAAATTTGAAGTGATAGCCGCTATTCGTAACTCAAACAACCAATGTTGTATTGGTTGGTTCTCAGATCAAGCATCTCCCGTTCCGGATCTTCATTTGTCAAAACTTAAAGCTCCATGGCAACTATGTACTTATGCAATGCATTACTGTCCTAATAACATACTACAGTTATTGGTTTTCCGGGTTTGAGATTGTGAAATCTTCAGTAGTCTTTGATCAATTGCTCCATGCAAACGTTTCGTCTTCGAGAGTGCAGCACATATCCTCGTGCCACTTGGTGTGTCTTGAAACTCGTATCCAGTGTATGCTGCGACCGATTGATCTCTGCTGCCGTAGAGAATCAACACACTATTGGTGTTCGAACAGTATTGTATTTCAAAAACGTCTGAATCCAGACGATGTGCCAAACAAATCATGGTACAATAATCTTCATAAAA
Organism: Echinostoma caproni; assembly: GCA_900618425.1. Lineage (NCBI taxonomy): Eukaryota > Metazoa > Platyhelminthes > Trematoda > Plagiorchiida > Echinostomatidae > Echinostoma > Echinostoma caproni. Next base: position 9,859 of record UZAN01045094.1, read on the forward strand.
AAGAGAGAGAAAGTTCCACGATTTGTTTGTGGGTGGAATACTGCCGATTTGCCCAGGCCAAAACAGGTGAATTTTCTTAGACAGTTCGCATCCGGAGCGTTCGACTAGCCAAAGCCTGACTCGCAAGGCAGCGGGGCGCTGTGCGTAAACCGCAATCCATTGCGGGGCCAGTATCCATCCAACACATCAGATCATACACCCTTTAGACGGGATCAAAGGTCCAATGTGCTCAATACACCTCGATACCCAGTCAGGCCGATGACCGTGTCCACAACCTCAAAATGTGTTGTCTATTTCGCACTGGGTCTAGCAAATTTATTGCAGCGCCTTAAGTAGTTGCTGTCTTGCTTTTTTCCAAATGTTGAAATAGATTACTTGTGTCACTTCCCTGTCTCGCGAGTTTTACTGAGGCTGTTAGTATTTGGAGGAAGATCAAGTAATGATGAAACTACGATTTGGGTCAAGGAAACTATAGATCTTGTAGTTCGTATTAGACTTCCTGTTTTGATGACCTTGTCAACAACCCAGGCAATTGTTAGAAATACTAAGTTATATGGCTTAGTTCGTAGATAGCGGAGCTCCTGTGTTTGATCCCGTTTCACACAAATCGAGTTCATTTACTTTCTGATAATACCTTTCGCTTTCAGCTCTATCCTGTACTCCATCCTCATTGGTTGACCGAATGCATAATTGAGAAGAAGAAAGGGGCATGACATCAGTTTACAAAACAGTTCCTATTTAACGATTTTTTCAACTGTACTGAAATCCATACCCGTTATTTTTATTCATAGGATGTAGTCACGCCGGACAATTCGTTTATCCTCCTCTACGGGCGATTCCGTTCACAAGGCCCGAAAATTCGAGCCCTTATCAGCCTAGTCGAGGAGCGGATCGATGTGGCCGAAGAGTAAGTCGATAGCCCCCCCCGTCGGAAAACTGACCTGTTACTGGTATCGTGGTTTAGTCCGTGTCGACGTGAATCGTCGGCCAATTTCTAATACTTGCACACCCGAAACGTGATTATTAAATTAATGCGAATCTGTTTGAATGCATTGTTCACCTCCGCCGCTGCCCCCCCCATCGAACAGATATGGGAAAGCGCTTCGTGATTGTCACAATTTCTATCTACAACGTCGAGAAGAACTTCTCACTCCGGTCGCTCGAAGTGGAATTGGTGAACTGGTCGAGAAGTATCAGAACGATCATTGCTCATTGCTTCGAACCGGTGGTGCATTTATGGTCCACATGTGCGAGGATGAAACACGTCTGTTCAGCCAGTTTTTCGCACCGCAACTATCAAACTCTCTGAAGTGAGTATATACCCCCCTCCCCCCTCTCTGTCTGTTTGTCTCTCGTGAGGTTTTTGTTCAGCGAGAGAAATACGCATCCCCGTCGGAGTCCAGATTACCAGTTCCTCGGTGGCAACAGTAGTAATTAGTTCGTGAATTCCCTTTTATCATCTTTGACCGTGACTCTGTGTATGTCTGTGTTTTCCTACGTGTATGGTGATCGCAACCAGAAAGCTCAACATTGAACGGTTTCAAATAACCATGTGACACTGGATCCCGAGTCAATCTATGGTTCCACCAAGGAAAGAAGCAGGATGAGGGCAAGGATTCAGTGCAAGATCTCCAACTCCCGGGGGTTGATCGGGCGGCCATGATTTTATCCCTTGTTATCTCAAGATACAGGTGTAAACGCGTTGCGGCGATAAGCACCACATAACAGTTATCCGCACGAAACATCTTGAATCTGGAATGTGAATTTCATTACGGAAATGTGTTTCAGTGTATCCAATCTACATGTATTTCAAGTGTATCCAGACAACTATGATAATGCATAGTTAATGGTTGTATAGACAAACTGAAACTCTACCCACATTGACTGATTTTTACCACCCGATTTGGCCCACGGTATCACAGAAGTATGCAAACCACTAACACATCGCCTCCTAATGCACTATCATATCTTCTTGAATTTATCTACTGTGAATAAGGATGAAGAAGCTGTTTAACCACGCGCCTACAGATCCAATCCGGACTGTTTTGACATTTGAGCGCGTTTTAACTTTCACACTCCTGACATGCTCGTTATTCTCTGCTTTTATTCTCCCACTTACGATATTTTTTGTTTCTCGCCTCTCCACATCCATTAGTCAAATGTTGACCAATTTGTGTCGTTGCATGTACGACGCATTCCGTCCACTGATCATCCGTATTAGTCACGTGGAAATTCTATCCGAGCTTTGTGACATTCTCAAATATGAGCTGACTGAGGAGCATTTGACGGAGAAAGGTAAGCTATCTAATATCTGAGACAAACATGTTATCTGTTGTGTGAATAAAAAGATTTAAAAACAGAAAATGAGAAGAATATGATGCATTACAATGCCTCCTGATTCATGATCGCAATCACACACATTGTCGATGTTGCGTGAAACTTGAAAACGACGAATAGCACAATTAAATTACTGGTCAGAATGCATTTCTCAGTTTACTCATGAGTAGTGAAAGTAGCGATTCAAAATTAGGTGATTTTCACTTCGATTTGCAGACAAGTGCTGCACTGCAACCCCAGCAACGTCGTCTCTCAGTTATCTGTGGACAAACGAAAATGATCATTCAAGGAAATAAGCTCCTCGCCTTTGTCATTGATCAATCTGTCCTTGTCGATAGATTCATGGGTACTCAAAAAAGGACCGCACGGATTTTGACCTTGAGCCGTTGGTCCGACACAGTGAGTCTTAGTGGGAACTATCGGTAGTCTAGACATCACAATCAGACTGAAATTTTAGCGTGAACTAGTACATGCGTGGCCTAGTGGAAATCACCGTCCGTCGGTCCGATGCCACCTTATCCATCTAAAGTCGCAAGATTTGCGTTTCCAGTTTTCATCAGTAAACAGGACGTCCTGATCACGGCGCTCACTCGTTCACCGTAATGGTGAATTGTGTAAAAGGCTTCTTGACTACCATTCACAACACATGTGAAATTGGTGTGGGCGTTGTCCGTTTTACCATCAGCGGATCGTTTGCTACAGAACCACCACTATCTTCGGGGTTTTTTCTGCCTCATTTGCATAAATTTTTACGTTGATTGTCTAAGCAACTGTTGTGCGATTGCAGTGATCTCCAAATTCGTCAAAAACACCCCCATGAATTCGTGAATTCTATCAAACAGAACAAGTGTGAAGCTACTGCATGTGTTGAGAGAACAATAAGGAATAAAGCTAAAAGGACTTTCGGAAAAATCCGAGGAAGCATCGTGCCGATTGGAGAGTAGCTCTGCGGAGAGAAATCATTTCCCACTTGTGTGTTCCCATCATCCTCAGTCGTAAGATAAGATCCCTAGTCAGAAATAGGACCAAACTCACTAAATTAGCCAAACTACGGGAAAAATCTCAGCTTGGTATGATCATGCCTCGAGAAAGCTGGTTTCACAACGGAATTGATGATAAAATAGTACACCTGAATGGTTTCGTTGGCTATCTTGTCGATGTTGTTGAGTCATCCCATTTGTCAAAAATCAGTGGTGACAGTCTTTTTTATTACACACTTAGGTGTGATGAACAGCAAACGAGGTGAGCCCCACAGTCACGAGGATCCACTGTTCGGTGACGGAAACCGGAAACCTCAACCCCGGGACTTGGAGTGGCGAACCACACAAGGCCCCGATAGATTAGGCGTAGTATTGAACCGGACAACAGCAGAGCTTCCTACCACCAAAGTCGGGGCTCAAACTTCAACGATAGGGTTCGAAGCACGCCGGTGACAGTGATTAAACCACTGCCCCATATGACCAAACACATGTTTTCTTATTCTAAATTTCACATACATGTTTCTGTATTGCGACGTAATTTAAGGTTATCTCGGTCATTTATTCTCGTGAACGTATATATTGCCCCCCCCCTTACTTATATGATGTTCTTAATGATTTCCGCACACCCTTTTCCACCAAGTTGATTGGATATGTTGTCAAATTGGCCATGCCAATATGTCAAGTCACCTTTTTTCTCATTGTTTGGTTCCAATGACCATTTGTTCTCGTTCGACATGTTCGCCACCGATAATTCAACTACATGTATTTACATATGTAAGATACGTCCGGTGTCTAAGCCGAGGTTGAGTGACGCACTGTGTTCGGTGTTAAGGGTACTGATGCAGTGTTTCATTTCGGGTTAAGATTGCGCCGGATAAACAGTGTCGGTCGCTACACCCATTGATTGTGTTTGTTCGAACCCCAAACGTCGCCATCGAAGTTTCGTATTTTCTTTAAATCACACGGAAATCTCGCCTAGAATTGACTTGTATGAAAAAATGAAAGCGGAATTCATTTACCCGTTCACTTTTCTGTCACAAGACTAGCGGTTCACACCTCTATTCAGTGATCAGCCTTTTTGAACTTGTCAAAGCTTTAACGTTCATTGTCTATACGTCCCTTCAGAATTTTGCTTTTCCTCACAATTTGATTCGGGTAAGTTGTAATTTATGATTTTCTTGCATGGGCTCAATGACAGAAAACCAATGGTCTATTTAGATCCATGCATTTTTAGCCAATCAGATTCACAAATAGAGCATCAGTATGTACCTGGTTGTTATTCAATTAGTCCCTTTCACCGAGGTCAGGTGTCCGGACGACCGCATTTTGGTGGGCGCCCTGACGACGTCTTCCGAACTAGATGCCACCACGGTACCCCCGGCCTTGATTACTTCTGAATTTTCCTCGGGCTGAAAGTGGCGGCCGTCCAGGCAACTAAAGGCTCCAGGCGCGAACCGCCGAAAGAACGCCTATGATGTTGACGGAGGAGAGAAAGAGGGAACACCTCTGGTCAGATTCCTGTTGGCGAACCGTCAGGGACACATATTTCTAGTGGGGAAAACCGAATCATCGGTGAAAGGATCCGCATAACAGATAAAGTGAATATTCTGTGAGTAAAAAAGGCAATTCTGGTTGCACTCTTCTCCTCGAACAAGGAAATGATGGGAGCGCTCGATCGCGATATAGTCCAGGTCCATCTGGATGTGGGTGATCGGGCGGAATTCTGTTCGATCGACGGGGGTGTGGCGGTGTATCGGATGAAACTCCATTCAAGAGAAGCATGAGATACGTCTGTAAAGATATTTGGTGTGTTCAGATCGAAGATAGATGGGGTGACACAACACTATTCGCAAGTAACTGAGTTAAACACGAACAACCTATAAAAGACATCTGTCAGTAAGCGCCAGGGACTCAATAACGCAATACGTCACCAGTGTTCCTTATAAAGTGGGTAGTGGTAGATGGTAATTTTCCATAAAGTATATCTATTTGTAATAGCCTAGACTGTTTCCATTGGATTTCTTCAAGAATGGAGAACGGGAGTTCACAAAAATCCTCAATTCTATCTTGTTCAGAGAAGTTTAGATATCGGTCGTTACGTAGGTTTGAAAAAAGGAGAACAAATCATTCAACATGTAGCTGGACATCTGCACTGGCAGAACTTTGCTTCATAAGCAGAATAGTTGTGCAATTCACTTCCTTTTGTTGAAGCATTGAAACACTGCGTTTCCGTGGATTATAAACGAAACTACATAAGTAACGTTTAGCCNAGCCACACATTACGAGTCAGGGTTAAGACAAATTTGGACAAACTCATCCCTGTCTCTTTTGTTTTCGCACATGCATACCCCGATATCTGTGGTTGTCATCCACGTCCTCCTCCTCCTCCTCCCCCTTTGGCTGATCGTCCGGGGTTCTAACTTGTGTGTGATCCATTCACATTCAATTTTGTTTCAGACATAGACATGACCGCGTTCACCGAACTGTGTGCTATGCTGTTGTCTGACATTCAGGATCGTCTGATTTTTCGCGCGCACATCTACATCAAAACACAAATTTTGGGCTACGAACCAAGTCCGGGCGATTTGTCCTATCCGGAGAAATTGGAAATGATGCATGTGAGTGTCCTCTCACATCAGTTTGATGAACGTGTTTGCTTACCTGCTGCGTCAATCGCGTCAATCTCCGTGCCCTGTCTGTTATCTATCTCTGTTCCTGTGTATAACCACCCTTCGAAATGTGGCCAAGTTTTCATTGTTCTCCTTTCCATTTTAGTGGCAGAGAAAATTGTTTGGCATTTCGTTCTTTGATGAATGCGGTGGATTGTTACCACATTTCACCTATCCTTACGTGATCCGCTCACAGATCGATCATCTTGATGTGTGTCCGGCTTCTAGTCTTAAAGTCTAGATTATCCAGAGTACCGTGAAATGGTGCAAATATTATGACCTGATGGCATGTACTGAAAGCAATGTATGAAATATGCTACCATACTGACAACGAGGAGATGCATGGAAGCTGATTTAGTATCTGAGATTTTGTGCTTGATTCTACCAGTCTCGGACACATTCGAGAGCGCTATCAGGGATGTTTTCTCAATCATATATACAACACGAGTCTTAAGCAAATCTAAATTACTTTGTCCTTGTAGTTGATCAATCCACGCATCATCAGTCTATTATTCCCCAGTGAGAAACAAGCAGTAGGCAGTGATCAGCCATTCCATCAACATCGCATATGCACTGAATACATACGGGAATCAGAACTCGAGCAGGAATTACTAACCCCAACTACCGGGACTGGTTGCGAGTGCTCCTTCGTCACTGGCGTTGGCCGTAACGTTCTCCAGCACGCACCCTGCACTCGATTCCCTGCTGCACAATATGTCAGCAAGAAAAATTACTCCTCCCCGCGCGCTGCTCAGTGGTTGCGGATTTGTTTGGAGAAGATTCGATTTTTTATCAAAGTGGGACACGTCCTCTATGCATGATGACTTTGCATTTCTCAACAATCAGAAACTTGGGGCGCTCGTAAAAGGGACACATCAGGGATTTTCGTGGTTCTACTCGCAACTCATTGTTGTACAAGCACATGGAATGAGATCATATTCACGAAATGGCATAATTTAAGGATACCGAGGATTTGACGAGAATGTGAGAGAGAAAACGACTCAAGTCACATGATGAACTTCAGTGTGATCAACAGGAGCAGCAACAGTGGTCAATCAATCACCTTGATCGGTAACCGAAGCGTGTCCGACCCACCGAATCTGTTGAAACTGAAGCCATTCAACTGTAGTTCTGAGAAAACCTTTCTATTCAGCTTGTGTTGAGAAGACGATAAGCGATCTGTCGTTACAGTCATTGAAGATTCACAAACCAAATTATAATAAATCAACTGAAGTCGAAGCGTACTCAGCATTCTGATCAATATGCCGATTGTGAAATGTATACTAGCTCACTGAATAGCATCCGTATGTACATATATATTTACACACGTCTGAATCCAGACCGTGCGCCACACAAATCATAGTACAATAATCTTTATGAAACAACAAAATGTTCCATAATTTGTACGTGGGCGGAATACCGCCAAGTTGCCCAGTTGCAGGTGAATTTTCTTGAGGAATCCACAACCCAAGTCTTTGGTTGGCCAAAGCCTGACTCGCAAGGCAGCGGGGTGGTGTGTGAAAACCGCAATCCATCGGGGGAGGTGTCCAGTTCATCGGACCATACGCCCATTGGACGGGGCCAAACATCCAAGTTGCCCAATACCCCTCGATGCCTAATCGAGCTGGTGACCACTGTCACAACCAGAAAGTTGTGTGTGGTTCGCACACCTCCTCAGGGTTGGTTTGGAATCAGGGTTTTTGGTCAACTCCCCTTAGTGAACTACTAGTTGTCCACCAACCCGGATGTCGGATTTTCGTCCTCTCATTTTGATGGGAAAACACCGCCACGAGTAGACAGTGAGTAGGGCTTCCTCAGCAGAGTCTAGCATCCGGGATTCGGTTGACAAAACCTATTTATGTCTGGACGCCTAGTAGTCCTTCTATCTCTCTGCCTCAGCACCCATTGGTTGCACATTTCTCATCCTTTGTTCGACAACCGTTCATGCGTCAGCCCTCACCAAGTTGCAACCACGTGCATAGGTCTGAATATCGGGGCCAGACGCATTCCACCTGCGCAATATCTGGTTTATTGTGTGCCTTCATTGGTTATCCGAACAGAGGTTATTTTATTGGTGTAACCATAAATGCCTTACAGCGAACACTGATTCGAATCGTGGTCGACCGACCAATCGTTTCGATTGAAGCAACCAGATGTACTAATATTAAAAAAAAAAAACGGTGAAGTTATTCTGCAGTCAATTTTTTTAAGATGACAGGCTTGTGTTTCGCATCACCTAATCACGAACATAGGGAATCATATGCTTCACTCAATCACGTAGTTCTTTGTTGTGTGCTTGTTTTTTTTTCAATTTCATCCGGGGCTGATCATTTTGACCAAACGGTAGTAAATTTGTAATTGCATGTTCAATTTCAACTCATTAGTTAAACGCTATCAGCCACCAGCACCACCTTTTCTTTTGATTTTTCCCGATCAGCTTACAGTTGGAGAATTTTCGATTGCTGTTCGCCATGTCGTACACTGTTTTTTTCGTTTTCATTATATTTGTGTGTTCTATTCTGCGTCCCCCTTCTTTGTTTAATCCTCAAGGATATCGCCAAGGCAACCGCGCAGCGAACCGCCGCCTCGACAACCACAACAGAACAAACTGATTCAAGCACATCAGAGGCACCCGACCCCGACTCAGCAGCCGCAGTAGATGGAACCAGTCCTGGGTTGACGGTGGTCACATCCGCGTCAGGGACTGGAGCGTCGGTTGATTTGGCTATTCAACCGGGACCCAATATGTCTCTCGCTCCAGCTGATCTGCNCACGGGATGTGGTATCCAACTGTGCGACGGACACTGGTCTTTCTATCGAAATTAAGTCGATGCCTAAGTGTAAGTGTACTCCGAAACATTTTCACCACAGATGTGGGGACATTTTCTTTCATAGTTCGCACGAATTCACCTACACCCAACTCACTGCCGTCGGCCGTGTTGTAAGCAGGGCCAAAGTTGTTTCGACTACCCGCCGACAGGTCCCGCCAGGGGGACACAAACGGCTTGCACTACTGACTAGCAAAGTCATTGACAAACAACAATCCGTGGGTTAATTGCCACAGATTAAAATGAATTTGTGCATATAGATGGGCAGGGACATCCCAAGTTTCGAGCTCTGTGATGGCAATCCATATGAGGTTACAGCAGAGATCACTGGTGTCACATCACTTTGAGCTCTCGGAGAGCTTGCACCAAAAACCATTCTTATACATGCATGCCATGGTTTTGGATTCCCCCGTTAGAAAACAAATGAATCAAGTCAGAATGTATTGCAAGTGAAGAGTTTAGGATTCGCTCTGCTGATGAGACTCAATAGGATCGAAACGACAATCCAGTGGCTTCTAGTTTTTCAGTGCACATCTCCTTTACTCGTTACACGATACGGTTAGTCAATGCATTGTTGGTGTGGGGCTCATTGAATTCGGCCGTGCTGTGTTGGATACTTTCACTCATTAGGGAGTACTGTTACAATAAACTGTTTTACAGCCCATAGGATCAAATGCACTCCAAAAGTTTGATGTTATCTATTACCGCACAAAGCCAAAAGTCAAGCGGGTCTTGTAAACATCACACTTTTGGTCCCAAAGGTGGGGA
>UZAN01045095.1:0-13110 GCA_900618425.1 Echinostoma caproni
ATGATACTCTAGTATTTTTTCCTTATACATACATATCAATCCGAGGAGTGGGCGAGCGGGAGATTGTTTCCAGAGCGGATGTGAAATTCCCAATGCATGTACGCACATTTTTTTCGAGTACAAAAAGGGTCTTAACCAAACGAATTCCCGTGTGACTGGCATACGTGCTCAGGCCTGCCCGGATAGCCAGCTCGAACTCTGTACAGGCGGGGGGATTTGTTTCGTCACATATGAAACTACCTCACCGGTATTTTTGGCTTGATAGTTCCAGCATTTGGCCATGCAAGGTGGTGTGATGTTGACCTCTCAATTTGTGTCGGCCTGAAAGAGGTAAAATGAATGAATATGCACAAAAGGGGTCAAAACATTTGGTATTTTACCCTTTTGCCTTTGCACCATTTTGCGTTTCTGCATTACAAGGCCACCCGGGGGCGTGTTTAGACAAGTACTCAGGGGCTGTTAACAATGCGTTCCCAGCCTCGGACTCAATCAGCAAAGCCGCCCCCCGCTCGCAATCAAGATCACCCTTGGTAAAAGCAACGGTTATCCTTGGTAGGTGGGTAACCTTAACATGAAGGAGCTCTATGCCGCAGACCATAACAGTAACTAGGATTTATTCGCACACCGATTCTTAACCCCCGAATAACCATCAATCAAAAAAGCGGGTTTTTTCACGACCACTTACCCAGACTACTACTGGACTCTTTAACGTATCCACTAGCAGAACACATCTTGATTTCCGTTTACCAATAAAGATATGAATTCGTATTTCCTTTGTCAGATTTCGCACATTCTGCCTTCCGTTCTCCAACAGTTTTACCTCTCATGGCGTTCATTATTTTCTTATAGCTCAAAGTCAAAGTCAAAGTTTTATTATGGAAATTACTTACAATTTCATGCTTCTCTTGTCCCATAGGATATTTACACAATTGAATGGTTTCACGGCGAAAAAAATCACATATAGTTCCAGATAGGAGATAACAGATAAAGTCGTCTTCAAAGAATTTACGTTTATTTTTAGTTCTGTAGAAATGTGAGGTGTACTAAGATTTCATCGAGTCTCCACTTGAAAGATTCAATAGTTGGTGCACAAACGACGTGAGATGAAAAGGTGCTTCAAGTACTGCACACTGACTGCAAAAGATTGGCGCTGGCAATTCAGTGGACACTTTGGAATCATAAGATTGAAACGGTGTCCCCTAAGGTGTACATTGTTTGATAACATGAGCAGCTGCCGACATGGATGGTTTGAGTTCTGCATTATTTGATACGTCAAAATCAAGTATCCTCGAATTCGGCGGTACTGAGCAGAATATATAACCAATGATCGTAATCTCTCCTCATAGGTGAGGTACTGCAATCCCTTGACCATCTAGGTGGCGATCCTTTGTGGGCACTCAAGCGTCTTGCGACCACGTTGCAACCATGGGCTCCAAGCTTGGATGACGTACTCTGAGTACGGTCGAATGTACACCGATAGAAAACGTGGGAACAGTGCTGATTCAAACCGACCAAAGACACCCAAATAAGTCTGCATTCTTCATAGCAGAGGATAAAGCCTTAGAGCAATTCATGGAGTAGCTTAAATCCCCTTGAACAACAATACCTAAGTCTTTTTCATTTGAAGTATTTGTTAGCTGCTGAATCCCCAGCAAATATGAGACGCTTCTCTTGTGGCGTAGGAATAGGACTTTATATTTAGAAACATTGAATTCAATGTCGTTCTTCTTAGACCATTGATAAGCTGCGTTAAATGATTCTTGAAGTGTCAGAGGGCTGTATTCCAGATATTGACGTCGTCTGCAAACAGTATTGTTTTTGGCCCCAACACATTTGGTAGATCATTTATGAATGCGAGAAACAGACGCAGACCGAGTACGGACCCTTGTGGAACACCGCGGGTGGCATTGATAAATCCGGATATGGAATCAGAAACACAAACTGATATGGTCCGTTGTTGGAGGAATGCTCTAATCTAATCATACACGAAATCTCCAATGCCGTAATTGTAGAGTTTCTGTAATAAGATTTGGTGATTCACCCGATCAAATGCTTTCGAGAATTCGAGAAAAATCACATCCACTACATCCCTTTCGTCGATTGTTCTGGTTCATTCATCTCGAACAGGATTGCTTTTGCCTGAACCCGTGTTGAGCTGTCGAAAGAATGTTGCATCGTTCGAGGTGTTCCATCAGATAGTCTGGCACAACTGACACCATGACTTTCGATAACACCGGTTACAGGTCGGTAGTTATCGGGGTCATTACGACAACCACCTTTGTATATGGGTGAAATAACTCCTTGTTTCCACGATTGTGGAATTGATCGGACATTCATTGGAACAGATTGGATAGCGGTTCTGATATGTGATTCGCCTCATATTCATACTATGGATAACTTTTCAAAATAGACTTTCCAACTGTATTCGAATGACAAACAGAGTGATCTTCATCAGGTAAAGGGATAAACCGGGGACTACGACCTTGAGGCGGATTACATAGAAGAAAAGGTTTAATTTTTTAACTCAAGGAAGCGCTCAACTCATTTCTCAATGAGAATGGGGAACAGCAATCAACTGTTGACGTACTACAAAGTGATTCTTAATTTTCCTGAATATTTTATTGTCAAGTAACAGATTTCACGTGATTTCAAATAGTTTTTTAAAACTAATTTATTGATATTTTATTCAAGAGTAAAATCTGCGATGATAATCACATCTATTAAAGAGAAATTTCTTACATTATGACTGATTTTCTCTTATATGTACTCTGTAGAATAATCCGCATTCAACGCCATCTTTTTGCGTCACTTTCCACCACTTGTAGCTTAGAAATAGTGTGTTTGGAGTCTAACAGCAAGCAGCAAGCGCGTTCACTTTGGTACTCGAAATTCGGGTGTGGTTGTTGTTACACATAGTCAAGAAAAAAAATAGAACGAGACTCTTCAGACTACTGAGTCTACTGTGTATTCGCAGTTTTCATATCTGTAATCCTTTAGAGATTTTCACATAGTCACTGTTTACCCCTGTAACTTCGTTACACGAGCCGGTAAGGTGCCTGGGTGGTCCTCACGATTTACCACGCCTTGTCCATCAATCGAAACAGAAGACAAGTGCCGGATGGAACTCGTTGACTCTGTACGACCTCGGAGGAATTCCGGCAATGCCGCTACTATGTCATGATTACGCGGCCTGATTGGGACAAGTAAAACACGTAACATCAATGCTCGCGGTGAATTACGCTCGTCGGGAAAACAATGCAAATCTCACGTGTTTTGAAGTGGTATGACGACTCAGCAAATGAAAACAAGCTAACTATTTCAAACGGATTGGATCAATTAGAAATTTGAAAAAATCACTAATCTAATTGAACTTCAACCTGATTGCGAAAAACAAATCATACGAAAAGAAGTACCACTTGTAAAAAAATCACTAAATAGCGCATATCAGAGAGTTGTTATAGTTAAGGTAGTTTCAGTCTTTGCCACGGATTCCTCAAAAATGACATAGGAAGGGAAGTCACGATATTCCATACCTAAATAAAGCAATAATCGAGTACTAACAGATCTCATCGATAGACGACTCAGAAAGGCACAAATCATCGTCAGACAGCTTATGATAAATCGGAAAATCTTTTTCTGTGCAGATTTTGATCGAACTCGTGCAAGATGACCCCAATTTGGAAAAACATATCAGTCTCCAATATCACACGGGTATCACATTGAGTGAAGCGTATTTATTCTGAACTTCATCTTCCACTGCAATGTTCTTAGTTCTCGCGTATCACCGTTTGAATTTACACGACCTTGAGTGTCGCGATAAAATCTGTAGTAATTCGAAAGTTGCCGCTCAAAATTGAAAAATACTTTATGCTAAGCATCATTTAAGTTCATTTTTCTTCTAATAAATGATTACTGTTTCACGGAGGTGCTTATTCTGGCCGATACACTTGTTCCAAATAGCTTATCTTTTAGATTCGATGCGCAGTACATAGTTTGACAATTGATGCACCAGTAATCGTCTTAGCGATTGAGAAATCGTACATTTTAATGACGTTTGACTACGTAGTAAAAATAAAAACAAGTGGATATTAGTAAAGATATGTTGCGTCTGACGTGGGGTAAAATCATATTCAATCCCCCGTGAATGATGTTCAAAGCATCAAGCTTAGGGAGGAAAAAATCTGATGAAAGTTGCACAAGATTACTCAATATCTGTAGTTAGGAATCAATCAGAAGAGAGGAGAGTGTATCTGTCAACCAGTTCGATCTGTTTTTGTATCTGAACTGTTTAGGAAAACTTCGATACAACTGATACAAGAAATGACGGGTTCATCACTTTATGATTCAATGTCTTACTCAATCTCTTCATTTCATACATGCATGTTTGACGAATATTTTAGATAAGTGGCATCACGGTTAGGTAGTACATAGCTTTAGAAGCATCATGTGACACAGACAGTTTCACGCCCTAGACATTTGCAGTAGGTGATTGGGTAATGGCTACGTTCGATATATCCACATAGAAAATTCATCCGTACATGTACAGTAATCTTGCACCTCAATCTCACAAGTCCGCTCAACTGATGGTGGGAGACGACGCTTGATAAACTGGAAACACTGTTTTCTCGTCACAACTTTGAACAGAGAAGTCAGAAACATGGGTATGAAAACCTTCAACCAATATCGAAGAACCCAAAGCGATTAACCAAGTTCCACATCGAGGAGTGCAGAGTCAAACATTCACAATAACTGTCTGTGTCACATAGTGCTTCCAAAGCTATGGACCATCTGACCGTGATGCCACTCATCAAATTTAACAGTTTCTGCTCTAAAAAGATTCGTCCAACACGAATGTATGAAATGAAGAGATTGAGTAAGACATTGAATCACATATGTTACAGGAAATAGATAAAGATTGTGTATGTAACCACTTGGGAGACAATAAATCTCCCCTAGCTACTTCTCACACCACAAACAAATTGGGAACTGAGACAAGAAGCATATTTACTTCACAATTGTTGGGAATCTGTCAGGTATAAACCTGCTAGCATACCGAATTCAGATTGCTAGGCTNCGCTTTATTCGCTGTAGCTAATCCGGGTTGGAGAAAACTACGTGGAGGTCAACAGATGACGTGGAGACGAGGCATGGAGAAATGCACAGAGCCATTAGGTAGAGTAGGTGTCTCTCGCCTTCCAGGTTGGGGTCCGAAAAACTCCACAACTGGTTGGTCAGAGACATGGAAGGATATGGAACCAACAGCAATCGCGTTCTTGTTGTCGTTTCTTTTCAGGTCAGAATGCTTGAAACGGTATGTATGCAGAGTTTGATTGCGTACTCCGTGTGTTGACCATAGGGGTTCACCTTCTTCCCCCTCCCTCAAAATAGGTTCAATCGGTCCACCTTAAATTTTACCACTAACCTTGCAAGCATTGCGGGTTTAGCAGCGAGCAGTGAAGTTCGCCTCACTGTATTTCGCTGTACGATGATAATGATGAATTATTTTAAATAATTGGATCAACCTGACTCTTCAACTGCATTTTACCGTGGAACTAAGATCTAACTTTTGACGGCGGGGGTTGGGGTCTTTAGATCTCCAAAAGTTTCCTTGTCCTGTTGGTCACTGTGCACGTCTACTTCGATCAATTGGGTAGTTAGAACTTCCCTTCTATTTCTTCCTAAATAGGTATTATTTCAATCGAACTCAATAATATGTATATTTACATAGCCGACAATATTATTGTTTTCTTGACTTGATTTGACTGCTGTCGCTCGGATCTCTAAGAGGTTTATCTTAATGGAACCTTATGTAGGTAGTATCTGGTTGCGGATTCTCACAACTGAAAATCAGGATATGGTGACTACGGGGCATAAAATATATGATCTAGGCAATCTTTCATATGAAGGGCCAGCAGACTAAATGCGATTGCTGACTAAAGGAATTTTCGATCAAACCGAGTGCTGGTAACAGTGTTGCATCCTGCCCCACAGTGAATGTTTCAATGGGCTGTTGGAAAACTGCAATGAAGTTTGGCTCCAGCAACATCCAAAACCGTTTGTATTAGTGTTGATAGGCTGTCGACAAGCGTGCCCTCGAAACAATGCTGAGTCATCGAACACTCCGTCAAAACCTGTCAAATTTTCAAAGACTGACCTGTTGACCCAGGTGGAAAACGGACAGATAGTACTGTAGACACACGCACACACACACACAAAAACACATGGTACTCGCAAGAGAAGGGGGCCAGTAAATGATGTGTTTTTAGGCTCAGGAGTACGAAATCCCTCCAGGGCTGAGATTCGCATTTGTAGTGCAACAGCGCAACTGTTCGTTCACACATGAATTTGTAACTTCATTCTTGACCCTGACTTCCACCCATCACGAATGTTCCAAATCAATCGATTCTGTTCACTTCTAAATCGGACACTTTTACTATTGAGATACAAAAGAAGTCATTGGAGGATCTCTATCGAACATATTCATATGCCTAGCCCGATTAAATTAGCCATCAAAAATATCAGATATCGAACGATAACAAGGTGGGGTTTGAATCTTGGCGCCGAGCGCATGCGGATGAGACGGTGATGTGATTTTCCTATCCTCAATATCACGCAAAGCTCTCACAATTTACTAGTGAGAGAAACGGATCTGAGAAAACTGCCTACTTTGGTGCTGAAACATGAAGAGAACAATTTGCACCAATACTTACTGGCGAGAAGTGAATTCAAAGAAATTGTGTTAATTATAGCTTGTTCTCGTTTTATTTTAATTTGCGGGATTTTTTTTAGCATCTTCAGTCGCCAGTCATGGAACAAATGAGATTCTTACAACAAGCTTACCCCATGTATGACTTAACAGACAAGCCTCTAATCACCGAAAGCAGATCGACCATCTGACGATCCTGAACTTACCAGAAATTTGTATAGCGGAAATCGATTAGGTGACTGTATGTTAGTAGTTATTTTTTGCGTCCAAGTAAACTTGCGCACATTTGGAATCTCTTTGACTGTTCACTTGCACCGTCGACTGATGTGAGTATTACATTTCTCTAGTTGGATAGGCGTTTCTTCTCACGGTCATTGGGAGAGCAGCTGTCTATCGTAGTGTTCTGAGGTACTACTCACATTTGTGAGTAGTATGCAAAATAATGCTATCGGCGATTTTCTTCAACGATCAGAATTTAACAAGACCACTCAGGGCGAATGGCTGTGTCCAAAGGAATAACTAAGGATTGCTCCATTTATTGTCCGGTGTGCTGCCTGGAATTGTGATGACATATTTCAAATGTGATATCCGCTTTATATATATGCCAACAGACAACTATCCTCGATCAGGCACCGCCTTGTGGACTTATTACAGTCTGCCACACAAGAAACTGATTAGCCTCCCCTGTTACTTCGCGTTTTTGGCCAAATATTTGGAACATATCAAATTCCAATCTACAAACAGTAAAACTCGTTAGTGTTGTGTTTTGTTTACGTAGGTGAATAAGCACGCAGTGAACTAGGCAATAAGTTTATTGCAGTAGGCACGCATGAAGCCGGTTCGTAGAGCAAGCAGTAGCGGGCGGCGAGTAGGGACGCATGCTGGCATACCGAAAAACGGCTCAAGCGTCACGCGACGTCCGTATGCGGTAGGTGGGTATTCAAACAGTCAACGAATTAATCAGCGTGGACAGTTCAATACAAGCACCTGATTGGCTGGCGCCGATCGATATTGTAGCTGAGTTAGTCCGTATGACGTGAGTGTGTGGGTATGTGTAGGCACGCAGCGTCTATCAATCCATCGATCAATCAATCCGGTCATAGGCCTGCACGACACACGTATGAGTCAATTGCAGGCCACAGTAGTCAGCTGATTATGATATTATTTTTAAGCAATTCTTTGAAATCGCATCCTCATTCTCTCTAGTGCAGTCTCTTTATCCTGTTGTGCTATTTTTTGGTAATCAATGCTGTTTTTTCTCTTGACGAACCCCGATTCACCTACAGTCTTGAAATTACAACTGCGGCGGCTCGTCACGGTTTGTCCGCATCTTTCGTTTGAAACAAGAATATTTGATAACTGAAGTATTTTTGACGCCAGGAGAATCGAACTTTCAAATTTTCCGCATTTATATTTTGTCCGTGAAATCATATTGACTATTGCAAATTCGTTAGGACTTCTCTATTACTGACTCAATAACCCTCTATCGTTTTCACAGGAACGAGATAGCTGCATTCCAGAAGCTGTTCCTCTACCGGCACATTGGATTTTCACACCACACCCGATGAACTGGACACCGGCCCCCAATGGATTGCGATCTTCACACACCGCCCCGCTACCTTGCGTGTCCGGCTTTGGCTAGCCGATGGCTCCGTTTGTGGATTCCTCAAGCAAATTCACCTGCCTTGGCCTGGGCAACTTGATAGTATTTCGCCCACATGCAAATCATGGAACGTTTTTCTTTTTCATAAAGATTATTGTACCATGATTTGTTTAGTACACAGTCTGGATTCAGAAGTGTGTAAAAATATATACGGTACTGGCCGATTATGATGCACTAAAATATTTTCTTTATGATCAAATGGAGTTTCATTATATCTATCACCTGTATTAATGCTTTATGTGTGGACAATAATTTATATCTTGTCTACTTCGATCTACATAGTTTCTAGGCTGTATGAGTGTCAATTAAACGTGCCTGACCTTGATTGCCAAGATTAAATAATCTCAACATGAAAACCACAAATTTTATCAAATATCACAACGCAATATTTTCTAATAGGAATGACTCAAGAATTATCCTAAATTATTTCCACAAACCCTTTCCGTCTCAGTGATTTGTTATAAGGCATTATTTTATCTAATATATAATCCATTATAGTAACTCTGTTGGATAACCAAATGAAATTCTATGATAACCCAGAGAAATTGCTTTAAATAAGGTTTCATGATAATAATCTATGTTTGATATCTAACTCAATGAATTCGAGAAATACCAATTTAATCGAAGTCAACCTTGAACTCAAGGTCATTTTTGTGCACAGCTTTGAATGTTCGTAGTTATATTACCCAAAAGCATATTTCTGATTTTTTCTTTTTACCGCCCCTTCTCGTTTCAAATGAATTTGTTTAACCTCAAAAGTTCAACCCGTACTCACTTGAATGTCTTACTGAAGGAATCCGGTATCTGTGACAATATACACATAGGATCCTGACTACTCATGACCTGTTAAATTTGTCCAATGAGTATTAGCAATCAATGAACTTCACGTCTTTTGGTTTACGTAATTGTTTAAAAATTTCATTTAAATTCCAAATATTTCGCAACGGATTTTTTCGTAATCTAACCATGCGATTTTTTCTTAAGCCGCCAAACAACCAAATGTCAACACCTAGTTATGGTCAGAACGTACTGTTGTCCTGATGCATTTGCACTGGTAAACCGATTTGATTGTCGGTACTAACATCCGATTTGGTACAGCTTACTTAGCCTAATGCATTCTGCAATTTCTCCATCACATGCTACCAGGCCATTAGTAATGTTTACTCCATGAATGATGAATTTTGACACCCGTTTGTCTGGCTCCAAAAACATTGGCTACACTTCCAGTGGAGCCTATAATATTCCGATTCTAAAAAGAATAGAGAACTATGGTTAATTTTACGTCAGTTTCTTTTGTTCTTTTCATAAAATTCTCGGTAAACATCATCGGTCCTGGTAATTTGACTCTTTCTCTCTCGGTCATTCTTTTTTCGCAAACATCTGACCCATCCCTTGTAGCATATTCCTTCATATTCATTCTTGACGCAGTTGAAAAAAACAGGTTCATCCGCTCCAGCAAAACAGAATACTTCAAAGGATTTGACTCACAGTTACTTGTGAGTAGTGTGTGTGGGGTAATTGATATTGATTGATTTGACTGACTATCCTTCGAACTTCACCTTCACACAAAATCCCCAGTTTGATTAGAGTTAACAGGTTCTCATCTGTGTTTTTATTTATTGTGAATGTTCTAATGTTAATAACTCAGCGAGTTCGGTAGATATATATTATTATATACTATATATCATTATAATTCTCTACGGACATCGGTGTGTTATTAACACTAGAACATTCACAATGTGTGTCCCTTCGTTGCTGTCGGGTCAGATGAACTGACTGACTATCACTGAAGACAACACCTGAACAAACATAAATCGGCAATTTCGTTCAGTTATGGCATGAGCTGGTTGGCACAGTGGTAACACACACAGTTTGCATACAATGGGTCCGGAGTTCCGATCCCGGACGAGACGGTGGATATGCACTACTGACGAGCTCTAACAAGAGCGAAACACGAGTATAGTGTTTCGGAAAGTATGGTTGAATCGATGAACTGAGGATTGCGCGTGAAGCTGAAGTCAGTCAAATCACTGAACTTTATAAAGGATGTTGCGAAAAAGTTTTCCAAAGTCCCCCACCCCCACCCCACCCCACCCCACCCCTTTCTTTTTGTTATACTTGATCGGGTTAGTGCATCGTTGAAATAAATTTGATTGATGTATAAACGTGAATGATCGTTTCAAACAAATCGCCGATGGCAGATTAACATAGTCTGATAATACTCGTCAACTTGTTTGATAGCGTTAAGTAGAAAAATTCTTCTCATTTCTGCAGTTTCCCATCCGTCCAACCAATTCACGAAAAGCTTTACTAATGCAAAAACATACTTTACACAACTAGCCTCACGAAACAGGGACTACTATTGGAAAGCTCACCGGGTCGGAGAAACGTGGCTCGTCTTCTGATTTCGGGAGAGAATCATTCGACTGGAAATTTACATGTCACTGCGTGTAGGGGGGAGACAGTACCCGAGTAAATCTTAAGCTTTTATCACCGAGTCACGATTCACATGTTCTACATGTGTGTGTGTGTGTGTGTGTGTGTGCGTGCGTATTTGTCTCAACATAAACCCATTTACGGGTAAATAATTCCGTATTTCACATCTTATGTATCCATCTCTCTATCTCCATTTCTTACCCCTTCACTACTTTTCCAAATAGGCAGACACACCTACACATGATGCAAGCGCTCAACCAGCGCCCCCTGGCCTATCTATCCAAGGAAGGTCGTCCAAGTCTCAATCAGTTCATATTAGAGGAGCTAGGCCCCAACATGCTCCACGTTTGTTTACCCACATGCGTCTGCGTCACACGCATCACATCACATCACCGAACCCGGTGAGTTGTACACCGACAGACAACGGTCATTCTGGCTTAGACACACACGAATGAGCAAACAGATGAGATTTTTCTCTACTCAGTCGTGATGCAACAAAGCGGGATGACTCACAGTCCCATGCATCCCGCACCCGTCGGTCCTCAAGACGGGGACACAAACTGAGCAAACACATCCGAACGATGATGTGTCAGCTCTGGGTTGCACATTTCCAACTATGGTAGGGGGAGCGGTGGAAGTGAGTTGGGATGGAACAATTGGTCGACGTAAGGGGTAACCCGTCCGCGATGCGACTTCCCCAAAGGAAATTCTCTCCATAACACAAGTAAACATTAAAGTACCGGAAATCATTATTCACAAAATGACGGAGACGAGAACGTAAAAACCTATCACGTTTTATCTGTAAATGAAAGATTTGCAAAAAAACCCAAATTCAATGAATTTTCCCCTGGGTGATTCATCGAATCCGAAAGAAAACATTGCACATTTACACGGGAAACAACACCGATCCCATAATCACACAGAGGAAGGGCCACATGGGACTTTACCGCGTAGAAAGAGCGCTAGTAGAGTTTCAAACTGCCAAGTTGATAGGCAATCGGTCACTTCGTATGACACTCAGCAGCAAACACTTTGGTAGTTTGAGCGTATTGGGTAACTTTTTCTGTACGCATTTTAAGCCACCAAGTTGTAAAATATGTGGTACGATCGGGTTCCAACTTCAACTAATCCGAGAGGGGAAGAGAGAAAGTAGACAAAAATTCCCTTATTTTGATGATGAATTCATTGTGTAAATGAGACGTGAGCTGAAAAGCTGAGAAGCACTGGACAGCTGTCCAGCGATTTCTAGCTTTTCAGCTCACACCTCATTTACACGACGAATTCATCATCATAACAAATCAAATCCTCCAGTTCTCCCATGAAATATTCCCTTAGGTTGGGTCTCATCAGTAGTGCGAATCTATCGTTCCAACTGGGGATCGAATCCTGGACGTCACAGGCAGAATGCAAGCACGCTACCCATTCGGCCACCGGGCAGCTGATCAGACCATTTTTTAATTTTCCATTTACACGATATAACACAACCGATTTTTGCGAGCTTGTTGCCGGCATCGCACCTCGCGCAGCTGAGTACTAGCCTCAAAAGTTATCACTCTGTTTGAAACATTCCAATCGTGCGTAAGGAAAATGAAAAACGGTACTATCAGCTGCCCTGTGCTCCGGTAGATAGCGTGCTTGCGCCATACCTGTGAGGTCCGGAGTTCGATTCCCATTCTTCGCACCACATTGTTGAGACCCAACAAGGTCGAAACAGCTGTCCAGTGCTTCCTAGCTTTTCAGTTCATGCTTCATTCGCCATGGGATCAAAGCAGGACCTCGAATTCTCTCAGGTAGACAAAACTTGGCTGCATATCCGCTGGTGGATAAAGTGTTAGTTCAACCAAACGGGCAATCAACTGACAACCACCAAAACCGTTGCACGATAATGCAATTTTGCGTAAATTGCAGTTGGACCATACATATGTGACTACAGTTTTACAGCAATGTGAAAAAACAGTTTATTTCGATGTAACCGCCCATCTATCTCAAGCTATAAACTGATTGAATTTATTCAGTTTCCCTAAATACACTTTTGTCCAGGGTGTTCACATTTTGTTGTGGGAACATATTTGCACAATTCACTCTCAACCTCGTACGAGTTGAGAGAAGTAATCTGTAGATAAACACCTTCAAGGCGTCACAACGTCAGGCTTAGGAGATGTTGTTTTTCGTAACGAAAGCAAGGCGTGGGTGTCTGATCCATCCACGTGTGTGTATGTGTGTGTGTGTGTGTGTGTGTGTGTGTTGGTGTAAATATATAGCCTATGCGCCTAGGATGTCACAAAGCGACAGGTAGTCGGTTTCT
>UZAN01045095.1:17922-33813 GCA_900618425.1 Echinostoma caproni
GTCACCTGATTCATTGAAGGTGGACAAAACTAGTTCCGTTTTGATCGATACTCATGCCTTTTGTGATACAACTAAGCTCAATCAGTTTGTTACAATCAACAACTTAATCCGATTAGAAAACAGTTGCTTCAAATTCGGTTCGAAGCTGCATCAAAAGAGGGTTATCCAGGATATGTAAACAATCGGATCTTTGTCAGATCAGCGGATTAGGGAAACAAGATACTTTCCATGCAGTTTGAATGCCTAGGAATCATCAACCAGCATGTGGTGACAGAACACGAAATGATTCGAACGAGATAAGACTTGACAGACTGTTGGATGTTAACAGCTTGTCTCCGAATGGAAATATTCACAACAATTACTCGAAAAAATTGACTGTTTGGTTCGGTTAGCAAGGTCATACATGTGCACACAAACATGAAAAACTTGAACAAAATATGGAGCTTTTCTAAGTAAGCCTTTGTGAATAAACGTTATACATGTATCTACTAATTTGTTATTGGAAGCAGTTAAACCGTCTTACTCAGAGGAAGATATGATCGAAATATGAACACACTTGGTGCAATCTGATTTGAAATCACATTCACGTCTATGTCCCTTAACATTTCCGAAACCACCCGGGTTCTTTACCCTTTTCACGCTCAGGGGTTGGAGAATTACGTGAGCCATAACAGTAGAGGTCGATAAGCAGTCCAGATGACCGAAACGGTGACTTAGTTCAACCTTTTGTCTTCGTAAAATAAACTGAGCAATACAAGACTTTGTGTGGCTTGTTCCTTCAGCTGAGTTCATACACTCGTTTCCCTTTAACCATATGCCTTCTGATCGCAACAATAGTTCCACGTCCCTGCAACCTGGAATTCTGCCGATGAAAGATTGTAGTGGAATTCGTTATCCGTTTTTTGGCTATAAAGACTTTCATGTAATAAATAAATTGATAGTCAGTTAACTTGTGTCGATTTTGTATACCAAAGTGTAGATTTCGATTCGACTATGTCATGCATTTTTTTACTCATATAAGCATACTTTAATCCAGCTAGTAGTATCAATGATGTCGTTGCAATTCGAAATTAACCTTCTCTTAAGTGGGTTAATTAAAAAAACACGTTTCCAATAATTTTTTCTTTTCTCAGTGAAGAATTTTGTACGCTTGAAAAATGAAAAGTTGTATCTTCGTGGGCAAGATTGTTTGTTGCGCTTTTAGCAAAATCACAATTTTCTTTCTTTTTGAAACTATGTCTGTTCTGATGACGAATCTCTAGATTGTGTCCTAATATACAAATTGAAAGCACCATCTAAAATGAAAAGTAAAATGAGACATACTCTAGCAAGACTAAATGATTGTTAGCTGCGTTGTGCAATCTACTGAGCTCGCCAATGACCAACGAGTTAATTCAACTGGGCACTCGTTGCACTGTGAAACAAAACTATGGGCAAAATTCTATAATATACACTAATAGTAGTTCGAAAATTAAACGTTTCAAANAAGGAATACATGAATAAAAATGGAGTAATACATGCTGACAATTCGGAAGTTCTTTTTACGTCCAGGGTGAATTCCCTAACACATGCTCTTGGAAGTTATGGAGGAAGTGCAAATACTTTTGGGAGTGACAATTTGTTAAGAGTAATAAACCTTGAACTGGTAGAAATTTGACAAAGATTATTTAAATCACAAGAACATTCATCCATTGAATGGCAGTCCGATCACCTTCATCTGAAAATTTAAAATTTTCCAGCCATATATCGCGTACTTACACTGGGATAGTAGTCAGATTAGAAAACTGAAAATAATTGTAACTTGTCCATTGGCAAACGGATCATGAACCAACACAAGGTAATCGTTTTGTGAAAAAAGTGAAGACAATACATATTCTGTTTTTTAAACTATTTCTCGATCATTTTTTCCTGTTTTTTTTTCAATGATTGCAAATAATTTCTTGTGTTTTTGTTTGAATTTGATGCAGTACATCATAAGTACAACAATATCAATAACGATTTCATTTTATCTTCAGGATATCCCGAGGAATTAAATCCAATCTGGGGGCGTATATAATGAAATCAGCATAGGACGCGAGTGCTGGTCTCATATGTGATCACGATCTAACCCGATCCATTGATTACCCACCCACAAAGCATACGATCACTAGACAGCCGGAGTCGCCTTGGAGGGAATATGTATGAAGAAAACCAATAACTTAGCGTGTTTGATACTGGGTAGAACACCAATTCAGGAACAAAGCGGATTGCTAGCCTTGAATGGATATCCCCTATCGATCGAATCTCCTTTCATAAGCAAGTGCTATATGGTCTCGGCGATAGTCACCAAATATCAGGTGTTTCTTTCCCTAATAATAGACTGCGTGATAAAACCGATGAGACTAGTTTCGAAATAATCTTTTTGCATGCCGGTCCATTTCAGCCGTTACCAGCCTATACTTGATTCAACGCCCAGAAATTATTTCTGTGTTGACAGACTTACCAAAAGACGAATTGTGCGATCATAATCGTCGATTTAATTTAAGACCCAGTCGTTCTGAACGTTAACATTTTCTCTACAAGTGATAAAAATATATTACTTTTTCGGTTGTTTTCATCCTAATTGTTAGAGCCATGCATAAACCACGAAAAGCGTATCAAAGGTCAGTATAACAGCTGTGCTTTCATGCTTTTCGACAGCCCTGGTTACGGCAGAAGGTATTTCCTCTGTAAATGTGCTGATAAGCACTGCCGAAAAGAAGATTAATTAATCAATAAAATGGAATAGCAGCTAATTACTCCGATAATTAAAGTGCATTTTACAAATGATCCCTACCTGTTGCAACAATGTTCGATTTAGGGTACATCACAATCAATATCAGGTAGTGGATCGGTGTAATATCATCACACCACAAACATGTTCAACAGAATCTACAGGTAATTTTCCTTCTTCTTTGCAATTCCGTGAGGTCTTTTGTTTTCTGTTTACACTACGTCAGTGACACCGGTCTCTGGCATTTTTATCCAATAATGTAACCAAAACGTATAATGGTACCGCCTCTGCAGTCATAAGACTATCTACAATGACTCTGTTGGGTGGATATCATCAAGTGTGTGTGTGTGTGTGAAGTGATTTGGATGTTTTGGTCTCTTCACGATAACTGGACCGATCGAACTAAATTCACATGTAACGGATTGATTCTTCTTTTTTTCCTTCTTTAATTTCCTTGTATTAAATACAGAATGAAATGATTTCAGGAAAGCGAAAACGACCAATCAATGGGCTGCAATGCAACGAAGTGAGTAGGCAAAGGTAGGCATGATTGGTAGGATTTGAACACATGTTCTCCAGGGTGATAAGTTGTTTGTCTCTACCTCAGGGCCAGGAGAGACACGCTAGTGTTGAATAACGAATCCATCTTGTATGTCAATGTGTTTATACCAAACTTGATGATCGTCCTAAGCCTCTCGTCTTTCATCCTATGGTTCCATCCACTCTGACAACTGGAAAAATAGTATGTAGTGGTGTAAAAACCAGGCTATGACGATGATTAGTTCGAGACTAGTGGCTCCAACCCTGCTAAATTGGTTTTAGACTGTGACTGGACGCTAAGGGTGCTTTCTATGCAGCTGCGCAACTAATTATTTTCACGCATATTAACTTAATCACATGCATAATGTTTCCTAAGAATTGCTGCTGTGTGATCGGATGTATCTATAATTGATGCTCAAAGTCAGTCCTCTTCAAGCAATTCATCGAACGCAATCTTAAATTAGTAAAACTTTGCTTCTGTAGTGTTTTTGAATTCAGTACCGGCAAAACAACTGTCCAGTGCTTTCAAAACCATTGATTTCGTGACACCTTTGCATTGAAATAACCTAACAGGAAAATTAATTTTGACTAGACGATTTCAATCGATAACCAAAATGTCAAACTGGTCGTCGCAATGGAAATGTTTGTGATAACCGACAAAGAGCACTGGGTAGCTGTTTCGTCCTGTTTGGGGACTGGTCAGTAGTGCGTACCTTGTGTATCCTTGACAGGACTGGAACCGCCAAACTTCGGGTCGGAACTTCAAGCCCCTACCCCTAAGCTACGCAGTCGACGGTCATCACCCTGTGCGAACGGCTCAATCAATTTAGACGGTGAATGTTTGGGTCAGCCCATTCACAGGCACCGAGCACAAGTGATGACATTGGGTCCTGTGCTCTTTGTCGGTCAGCACTAAAACTTCCTTCGCATTTAAATGCATTTAACCGGTAGGGAATTAAAGATCTACCAGGGATTGAAACCCATACCCAATATCAATGTCTGGTGCCTATGAAAAATTGAATGGGCTAATCCAAACTTTCACCGTCGAAATCGGTCGTCACAACGCTGGACAAATCCTTTTCTTTCAGACTACTTCGTAAACTAGGTATAACACAAAACTTCCACCCTTGTTTTGTTTCAAAGTTTCACTGGATATACTCGGAACAGCCGGATAGCATCTTAACTTGTGTTCTACGGCTTGTTCCAGATGGAGTAGCCAAATCACTTTGAACTCACCATCCACATCATTCTTTTTCAAACACATACTAATTATAGTTTCATCAAGCTGAGGTTAATGGAATAAGGATCTCGAGTTCATTATCCGTTATTAGGTTATTCTCGGTTATAGATTTATTCATACATCAGTTTTGTGATCTAAACACTTAAAATTCCCGGAATTCGACGTGAGCAAAGACATAATGATACTCGACTCATCCTACGATCTGTCACTTTGCGAACAACGAAAACTCTGCTCATTTGGTAGTTTGATTACAAATGACGAACTCTCAGAGAAAATTCCTTTCGGTTGTCGATAAATGTCTCAGAAACTGACAGGCTAAAAAGAGACCAATGTCGTATGAAAAGCGGACGATCACCGATCACTGTACACTCTGAGTTAAACAAATCGAGAATAACACAGATTTAAAAAACAAGCGAATAGGACAGCAACTTGTAGTGCATTAGAAGTATTTGTGGTAGACCGGAACGACAGCTCCCTTACGGTGAATGCGCTCACATAAAAACCATATCGGTATTGGGGTTCATCGAAATGGTCCGACCTACGCCTAACGGAGCTATTAACTGTCTGCTATTAGATCCACAAGAAGAAGTTGCGATATTTTAGATTTCTTGATGAAAGTGCCTGTTCGAATAGACACTTTTCTCTTACACAGCATTGAAAAACTTATCCGTCCATGGGCACCACAGTGGGCACAATTTAATATATGATTAACACGTCTAAAAATCTAATTTGTTTATTATATTTTTGTAAATGGTTGTTTTGGCAGATATTGAAATTGTTATGTCGATTGTGAAAAGTTCAGTAGCCTCGGTGGGATTCGAACCCACTTGCACAATGAAACTTGTTGCTCATTCGGTGGACTCCCGGAGAATTCTAAGGAAAACTTGTCGGGGCGATCAACTAACCTGCTAATTGGTGGATGTCATACGCCTCTGTAGGTTGGACGGATAATTCGAATATTATATTTTCACGGGAAACATTTCTGTGTGAAAATCATTCCCTTAAACAAGGGAACAAAAAAGTTGAACTGGGGGGGGGGTGTCGATTAGGTCTGAGGGAGATCATATCCTATCCAACTCGGTACGTCGAATTCTCACTGTGAACTAATTTGTCAAACATGAATGGGTACCCGGTAACCCAAGGACTCCAATTTGCAGAGAAGATATAATAAATGGATCGAGTTGAATGCAAAGGGAAATATAAAACGACCGGATTCCGCTGAGTGAACCTGAGAGCTGGTTCTGAGGTGTACGAAAGACGACGCCGTGTTGATCGAGTGCGTCATAGACACGAATGAACGAACCCGGCGGTAACTGACCTCGGTCTGTCGGGTAAAGGAGCAAATCGCGCCAAGACGGATCAATAAATCGGTCACCATGCTCAGAGGTGAATGTTTGTATGAATCATTGCATGAGTGGATTCATTCTAGGCCCGCAATAAACCAATGAGTAAATTTCATTGAGGCCGATTTTCTCTCGAATAAAACCGATTCCTTTGAACCAAATGCAATCGGTTACATATTTATGTCATTGAAATGCACAGTTGACAAGATATTTAATAATGATACAAGGATGCAATCAAAGAGTTACCATTATTTCACCTAAATAGTAAGATCAAATTCGAACTTATTAACTAGTTAACACAAATCACATTTTTCTCTGCCATTCCCGGACTGATTAGTACATTCAATCTATAATGCCACTGGCAAAAATCTGTTACCTGTAGCTTTCCCTTTCGCCACTCAGCTTCATTGCATAGGTTCTTATCCTTATTGTATCATTGACCAACCCGTCGCACCATTTCACAGCCTGATTACATCTGTTTAGTGAATGAGACAGGTGTTGAGAAGAATGAGTTAAAGTTATCCATGATCCCACAAACGACGATAATTCTGTACTGGGTGTTCCATGAGGTACTAAATAGAGGTAGGTAAAGTATTCTATCCGCGATTGTCTTAATAATGATCGGTGACTTTCTTATCCGTGAGGAAGAGTTGCCTCTAATGACAAATCCATGAGCAACCCGGGAACTATGCTACAAAGTAGAACCCGCGGTGTTGCTGAGTGTCAGATAAGAGAACAGGTTCATTGGCACCGCGGATGCCAGTTTGCAGCCTATTTCCCGAATGACTGGTACCACGAAAGACTGTGTAAATGAGCTATCCATCACAAAGGTGGAAAGCAGTTATGCTTGTTCTTCTCTGAACTGAGCTGGACGATTGAATACACAAGCTTTTTTCATTATTACTTAACTCTTCCGTCATCATTGGCGTATTCCTTAACATATTTATTCCACTCTAAGCCAATCCGGTTCGTAGAAAACTGTTAAGCTTTTGTGCCTTTGAATGCCCAAAATTAGGCGATTGCATTCGTTCCCCCCCAAAGTGATAAAGTTCAGGGGAAACATAACTTCAATGAAATTCCAATCACTATGTAGCCGACGGTATAGTTTGATCGGATCAAAACTGGAAGAAGACGTATGTCGCGAAATGTTAACAGGTTATGCAACAGTTCATGATCGCATCCACACTTTCACCTGATGTTTGAAATTCGAAGGGACAAAAGCCTAACAATGACCGTTGAACATGAAGTAAGAAGATGCAGTGACTAAGACTATCCATTTAGTTACCGATTTATATAAATTAGACTTCCTTCAACGAACCCCGGACTAATTACACTGTATTGTACATACAAGGCAAATGGCAGACGCTCTGATACCTAGCGGCTTACAATTGACGTCATCATGACTGATCCGGCCAGGCCATCATATTCAATACTCGCTTGATAAGAAGTCCACGGAGTGACCATTTCAGTTAGCTTTTCCCCTTGAATCACTCATCACACAGATCAAAGATGACTACTCCTTCGTCCTCAATGAAAACAAATTCAATTGTTGGTGATTATTTTGACCAAACTGGAATAGAACTCAGTGGTTGATAGTTTGCACCATTCGTACCCCGGCGAAAATCAAAAGATCGAACCACGCAACCTAGTCTACTGATTTTACATAGTCGGACCAGGGTTCTGTAAGTTTCCCATTCATCGGAGTAAATGATGGATCCAGGAATTATCCGTTGTATGATCGGATAAAGTGTGCTTGGCGATCGGTAGTCCACTCGTTCCAAATACCCCCTTCCTTCAATTCTATCATACATCCAAAAAACCCAAACAGCTTTCTATGGTCTTCCACGTCCGCATTAGCATTGTTCATAACAGTTTCATCTATTTTCACAAATATACGAAAGCAGTTTGAAAGAACAGATTTCACGACAGAACACAAGATTGTTCACTCTTCCCCAACACCATGTACGTTTCAAGGACGACATACGCCATTTAGCGTACAAAAATGAGTGAACATGTAAACAAATTGCGTTATCATATAGGATTTGCACACATCCAGATGTAAGGCTTTCACGGGGAAAATTTTCATGCAAAATTTATTCACCTAGACAACGTAATAAAATAGTTTCCCTGGGGGCAACTGTCGATCAGGTCTACCGGATAAACCTATATTGTGGAGGTTTGCAATGTTCACCGTTAGACTATTCCATGTTAAGCCGCTCAGGAACCCTCACCGCCCTTCGGCAACCGATGAAACGACCGAACGATTTCACCACCGTCCGTAGCGCAGCCAACGGTCAGGCAGAGAGGCGAATGCATATGTCCTACAACCTGATTGGTCCATTATCATGTCACTGATTGGCTGAAAAGGACGAGGCTAGACAGGCCAAGGTCACCACACTGTGTATGATGCGTGACTGATCCACGTGGAACTGTATCCACAATGGCGTCGCTCAAGGTGGGTTGCTTGTTTTGCGTGTCATTTTTATCTGAAGGGTCTTGCGGCTATCGTAACGGGTGGTTGTTCTGGATTAGGACTTGCAACTGCCAAAAAGTAAGTTTATTTTCATAGTGTTCTATTTGCTCAATTACAGACTTTTAGACAGTGGCTGTAAAGTTTTGGTTTGTGATATTCAAAAATCTCCCAGTTTCACTGAAATTGAAAGTGATTGCGTATTTTGCCCAACCGATGTAGGTTGCTTTTATTCGCAACCATGTAACAAATCTAGGTAGCTTCCGAAGCGGACGCCTCAAATGCAGTACAAACAGCGAAGAATAAATTCTCAAAGCTAAATATTCTGGTGAATTGCGCCGGTGCAGCTCTTGCATGTAAAACATACAATGTAAAACTCAAGAAGCCCCATCCATTGGATTCCTTCGAGCATGTGTTGAGGGTAAGTTCGTTTGGAAAAGTATTCTGATATGTAACTGACACTCAGAGTGCGTTATTCAGATATGCTCATTAATGCTTATTTATCCTAACTTAGCTGTGGGTTATTTATTCCCATATGAGAAAATTATCACATGCAATATCTTTTTCTCAAAAGAAGTTTTTGTCGTATTCAGCCATTATTTTGGGATAACATGAAACTTGACTTGGTTGTTATTTGTCTGTCAGAACCTTCCACTAGAGTTCGCCCACTTTCTTTCCCGTAGTCCGTTCCAGATAAAATAAAACCAAAGTTGGGTATAGTGTAGAGAAAGTACCCTGAGACTTCTGGACTACGGGTTAACGCCAGCTTCGACTAGTATTTTAACAACGATAAGGGAAATCTGAAAGTAGGTCTGATCAAAGCGTGTGATGCAGAGCTCAGTGTGGAGAATTGTTCCGAGCTCATTAAAAGCACCCAACTCTGGAAGTATCCAAGTCGCTAATTCTAACCAGGAATTTTACCCTGAAAGATCACTATCACCAAGTGATGGCGGTGTGTCAAACTTCGATGGTACACTTTATTGTGACCGACTGAGAAGAAAGGTTCTTTATCTTGGAAGGATAAGAATAATCTCGGTTTAGTTCCTGGGATAACTAGGTGTGATCATGTGTTCGTAACCTTACTGGTTCTCATAAGTATACCATGGTTATATAATCATGTTCTGATAGTCCACAGTTACACAGGATTGGTTGATAACTGAGCCTGTCCAGCTGCTAGCAATACGAGTGTCCGTGATCATTTTAAGCACGTTCAGGAAGTATAGATCTACCTGGAAACTTCGGGAAAACAAATGAGAAAAATGTGCAAACTGCCGTGGGGAGACTGCCGGTCAGAGAATCGTTACATCAGCATCCTAGAAGGGTGGTGATTAACATATTTCTACAAAGCAGCCGAGGTACCGACTNCCGACTTTTGGAGACCTTGTTTTCGTGCTTGCAGTTGAACCACAAACCATATATTTATATTGAAAAAGAAGAACGTTCCATGATTTGCATGTGGGCGAAATACTGCTGGGTTTGCCAGGCCAAGGCAGGTGAATTTTCTTGGGGAATCTACAACCGGAGCCTTTGGCTAGCCAAAGCCTAACCCGCAAGGCACTGGGGCGGTGTGTGAAAACCGCAGTCCATTGGCGGCCGGTGTCCAGTTCATCGGATCATACGCCCTTTTGACGGGTTCAAACGTCTTAGGTGCTCAATACACCTCGATGTCCAATCGAGCCGGTGACCACTGCCACAACCAGGAAGTGTATGAGGCGTACGCCTCCTCATGGTTAGTTTGGAATCAGGGGTTTTTGCCAACTCCAGGTGAACTACCAGTGGTCCACCAACCGGGTTATAGCCCGAATGTTGGCTTTTCATCCTCTCACCTTGGTTGGAAAATACCTCCGCTACGAGAAGGCAGTGAGTAAGGCTTCCTCAGCAGAGGCTATTCGAGACACTTGGTCCTATAGGAGCATTTCGCAAGGTGCAAGGTGAGGGTGACCAGCCACAATCTCAGACACTCCCGACCATACTTTTGAAGGCAACCAAAAACCAGGTGTTGCTTTTCGCCACCCGTTGGTCTAGGGTAAAACTACTCATCAGTTACCTAAATCTGTATAGGAGGTGGATCCTCCATAGATTGAACAGTTTTGTACAGTGTATGGTGCAACCGGAACGCTGATGTATGAATGCGTGTCTGAATAAGGTGTAAACGGGGCTGAATCCTCCTTGTGTTCACTGGAATAGTTTTCGGTTCATGTTTGTATGTTGAACAGGAGTGAGTATCGAGTCAGCAGTTGGGATAAACCCCATAGATGCGAAAATCCGCTGTTCAGCAATGGAAACCGGCAGTCGAATTCCCGGGATTTAGATTGACGAACCACTCAAGGCCCCCACTGGGTTCGAGGTGGTATAGAACCGAAACATAGTGAAGCTGTCTACCACGTCACAGGAAAAAACTAAGGGCAAAACTTGAAAAATAGGTCAGTGGGGAATTGAATGATTGCTGGTGATAACTATAGGTTCGAAACAGACCTCAGAGATAGATGAATTCGCTTCGACCTCCTTAGCAATACAGGCGTCAACTTTATCCTCTTCTTGGTTGGTTTGGAATCAGGGCATACGGAAGTCTCGGTTGGCGTTTGCAAACTCGACACCTGTGTCGCCGTCGCGACATCGTGCTGTCTGTGAACGGTCGAGTGTATGCTGCAGCAGTTCGACCAGTCCTGCTGTACAGTGCAGAGCCTTGACCATTACAGAAACAGTATAAAAACAGACTGTCGGTGTTCAAACACCGCTGTCTACGTCGCATTGCACGAGTCTGGTGGGGTAACCGGAAGAGCAGTGCTGAGGTCAGGCGCAAATTTTTAGGCAACCGTAGTCGCCACTGGAGCAAGTGGTCGACTTCCATAGCCTACGTTGATTAGGACATGTGCTGCGCATGTCACCAGACAGGTTTTCACGGCGAGCGATGTTTGTCGAGACAGTTAGCGATTGGTAAAAGGTCAGAGGCGGTCAACCTAAGACCTGGCGTAAGTTTATGAAAACCCTGACCAGGAGACTCGGTCACATGGGTCCCGTTGAGCTCCCCGACTGGGGACCCCAAGATCATGGTCACGGATGGTTAGAGAGACACTAAGCGATATGGCTGGGTGTCGCCAATAGTGGTGCTCATGCATCTACTCTTTATTCTTGTAGCTTCAGTCTATGTAAATACGTTATCTTCCGCTGTTTTATCCAAATTGGCAACCAAAACCAGCGCACGAAAGTGTATGGTTAATGGTTGTAAGAACTGAACTTCGCGGACCGCGGTTTGTTCTTTTCCCACAAGAAATGACACCGCTTTACATGATAGCCGCATATCTGATCACAGCGATAGACTTGAATGGACCACTTCGCCATCTGCGATTGCTGGCAGGGATCCATTCAAGATTGCCATCCTCGATAGTCAAAACCTGTTGATAAGGGCCGTGCATTGTTACGTGCCAAAATTCTCCTCACACCTAGTGAACAGTCGCAACAAAGCCGCAGGGAATGGATACCCACAATAGACTGTAAGCGACAGCTGCAAATCGGCATTTGAAGTAGGGCTCTCTGACCGTCTCAGAATTCAACCGCCAACCGGAGGACTCAGTGAACGCCGAGCCTTAACCAAATAAGCTATCCAAGTGTCCATCGTCGAACTCTGTCACGCGATAAAAACACGAAGGATAGATGTCGTCCACGGTCGCCTTCCGCAGAACTATTGCTTCAAATGCAAACAAGCACCCAAATCACTAATGCACCGGCTCATCAATAATATGAAGAGTATTTGCGAGAGGGGACTGGAACAAGATGTAAAGATGGAGAAGGTTGCCTCTAGTGGTAACATTCGCACTCTTCCATTTAATTAGGAATATAGAATCAAGAAAAGTGTGATGTAACCAATGGAACATTGACTCATTCAGCAACACCGTCTTGCTCGATGAACTGAACATTTCAAGGCTCATTTCAATTCGCCTTCATTGATATTGGACCTATCAATCCACCTCGACTGCTCGTAGTTGATACCAGTACTCCATCTTAAATGGAGGTTTCCCGGAAAATACGCATAAGGCCCGAGTGAACAGTCCGTATCGGATTTTAAGGATAGCATTTCAACCATGGTTTTGTTATTAACGAATCTCCTGTATTCGGTGTGGGAGGGCGAACCGGTTCCGACTGAAGATTTTTCAAGAAGTATTAAGTCTTGTAAAAACGACTGAGAAATTAGTTGTCAACAATGTCTTTAAATTTCTCCGATTGTGTGCCGAACATGAATGATGTACCAGGCTGATTTTAGACTTGGTCGAGGTCTCATCAACCATATTTTCTTCCAAAAGACAAACTGATCCAAAATATACAGAGGACATTGTACTGCCAAGTGAAGCTCCGGGTAAGTTGCAAGATTTTCCGATGGTTTGAGTGTCAGCGTAGCGTTGTTCACTATGCCGTTTGCATCTTAAAAATGCGAATATCACTAGAAGACTGGATCGGTCCAGCCTCCAACCTCACTTTAACAGGAATTATAGAGCAATTGGACAATTTTCTTATCTGGGCAGCCATATCTCGCCCGGTGGACTTATCAGGATAACGTATCAGCCTACATACAGAAGACCTGACTGGCGCTTGCCAACGTAAGTCATCTGTGGGGAGGGGGACCGGCAAGTCATACGGCAGATAGCTCGGGTTATAAAAGAAGCAGAAACAGTAGAGTTGAAGGAAGCGAAAGGCTCAAAAACCAGATCCCTCGAGGGGTTTGTGATGCAAGGGAAGATGCTAATGCAGCCTTAGAAGGGTACCAAGATGTTTGGTTACAGCTGAGACAAATTCAGTTTTTCTACCTTGCGATGCACTAAATGTTATTTTTCCTTATATCTGTATTGCACATGGACAAACTGAATGGTGAATGAAAATAAAACTTGGATTTGATAAATCCAGAGGAGAAATTGACTAGTTGTGTGTGCGTTGCACTTGAGAGGTTCAAATGCGCGGATTGACTCACCCGAATTCGATCACTGAACTTATGTCAATCTGAGTGGGATTTGGCTTTGAACTAATCAGTAAGTAATTTTAACTGAGCTTTTAAAAATGAATAGATTTATGGGGGGAAATGCATCAAGCCATAGACGGGTTATAAGAGAAGAGATAAGTTGGTGCTCACAACTCAAAAATTAAACACAGTTTTTGTTGAAGGTTTCTTTTCGCAGAAATTTTCATGATAGAATATCTTGCGTTTCTGCTCGCTGGCTTGTTTGGTTCTCATCGTTATGACCTTGTCTCAAGCGTGGTATTCATTGGGACTTTTTTTCCGTATGCAGGTGAACACGATTGGCACGTTCAATATGATTCGCATGGCCGCAACGGCTATGGTCGAAAACGAACCAGATGAAGACAACTTGCGTGGGGTAATCATCAACACTGCCAGTATAGCTGCTTTCGAAGGCCAAGTTGGACAAGTAGCCTACGCAGCCAGTAAAGGTGCGGTTGTTGCCATGACGTTGCCTATTGCACGGGACTTGACCAGAGAAGGTATACGAGTAATGACTATTGCTCCAGGTGAGTCATTGGTCCCGACCTAGGGAGCCTTAGATGACTATATCGTTCGAATATCTTCTATATTCTAGCGTATGGGGTTATTCCATGTACCAATCAATGGGCGTATCATGGTAGCAGCCNTCTCTCTCACTAATAAGGAGCCAAGTGACTACCGGGACAAATAGTTGGCTCGGTTTTCTCTTCGGTGCTCGTTGACCTTATCTCCACCTGTTTTCCTTTCTGAATAACTTGTTTGTAGACAGTTGACTAAACTACAGCACACTTGATCCTAGTAATCATCACAAACGGCAAAGTTCGGTCTTGTTTATGATTAACGCTTTGTGTCCCTGCTCGTAGCTGTCATTGCAATCCAGCTGGTTGGCGGGACTTAATGAATCGATGATGTGATCCGGTACGAAGAACAGATCGAGGGAATTGTGTGAACTATAAGTATCATCATCGGTTGGTTTTCAAAACTTCCAGTATCCGATTGACTAGAGACAGTCTGTAGATTTTAGTGGTTCACCTTTTTCTATCAGATAACGTGCTAACTCCCTATTTATCATATGTTTAAGCAACCCATTTTTTGAGTTGAGCTTAGATCAATGAAGTTCTCTCCAACTTGATGGCCATTGTGGTCAGAAATCCACCCCTCACCCATGTAAAATCAAGCGCGGGACTTCAGTGTAGCATAGAAATGAAACGGTGCATTCTTAAACATGGTCCATCTACCTTTCAAACCAGGATGGAATTCAAAACTACTGGCGACCAGTCTAGTTCGGACTTCCATTTCTCGAATTGAAGATTGAAAAATACAGTTCTATTCGGCAATCGTTTCAAAAAATCTGTACGGTAAAACTAACAAAAAAAACAATTTGTTATTATGAATTCGTTTAAATGAAGTGTTAGCTGAAAAGCTGGACAGCTGTTTCGGCATGGTTGGGTTTCATCAGCAGTGAACGAATCCATCGACCCAACTAGGGATCGAACCCGGGACCTCGCAGATAGAACGCAAGTACACTACCCATCTAATCAGGTTCGAAATTCTGTCGTGCTCGATAAGTTTGTCTTGTGCTCAAATTAGTTCATATTAGTTCTCCTAGTATACATAATGTAATATTAGTATTACTTTCTTCAGGATGTCATTGTGTTATAGAGTGATCAATTGTAAGATTGATAGGCTGCATAGTTTTCTCCGTAACTTAGCTGTTCTCGAGTCATAGTATTTAGCCAAATGGTTGTTAAGAGAACCGAAACAAGAGGGGAGGGTAAACACCTGTACTGAAACAGTTCCCATGTAGGAACCACGATTGCAATCAGGATGTGCTCGACGGCATTTGTTGCGATGGTTGCAGCAATTGGTACCACCAGAAATGTATTACCCTAGCCAAAAGGGTATACGGGCTCTATACTGGGCACAAATTTCTGATGTGGGTATGTGCTGCCTGTGTTAGGACGTGCAGAGCAACCGCGTTATTGCAGGGGACCCAGCGGATAGCTTCAGAGTCATTGATATCAGCCACGGGAACTGCCAAAGTGATAAGACGCAGGGCTTACACTACAGCTGGGAAAGAAATATCGCACAGTAGAGAAGCTTCCGATAAGTTTCAGAGGGATATCGAAGTCTTAGAAGCCCAGGCCCAAAAGCAGGAAAGGAAGTTGGTGGAGCTACAACATGAGTTGGATCAGCTAGCCAAGAACATGCTGAGACTGGAAGCTAGCAGTGAAATTGCCCTCGATAGACACAGAAATGTCGTCGTAAAGGGCATTACAGAACCCTTCTGCGCTGTCGCACGCCAGAGGGAACGAGACCCGAGTCGTAGCGTTACTGATCTCTTGAGAATGGCAGGGGTGCCAGGGCATGCACTACTGAAGAGTGTTTCGGCCCGTTAGATGAACCGGCAAGTCAGGCGGTACTCAAGGGGCTGCCATGCAGGTACTAGTAGAGTTCGAAAACCTTAGGTATAGGGACGAGTTCCTGGTAGTTTCTGGCGTAATGAAGATGGCAATAGCAGGGAGGATCTCGGCAGAACCGAATCACCTCGCCATA